>PVIJ01010204.1:0-61719 GCA_004024925.1 Scalopus aquaticus | reverse complement strand
TCTTTATTAAAAATTGCATCACTCCGTTTTTACTACGTATTACCAATATCCTAATTTAGACTATCACTTTAACCAATAGCTTTTAAAGTTCCCCAAATTATCACCCTTACACTCTTTTCTCTTAAAAACATGCCTTCCCTAAGCTACCTCCTGAGTAATGCTACAACTGCATATCAGAATGTCCCAGCCCAAGTGAGATACACCAAGCCCCTCAAACACCGCCTATCTAAACAGCCATTTCACTCCACCACACTGACCTCTCCCACTGCTTGGGCCCCGGAGGCTTGGTTTCACCACATACTTAACTGAGTTAGCAAAATGCAGTCATTTTGATTACTCCCCCTTCCTTAGAACATAATTTTCTTCATTAATTTAACCATTCATTGGGAAAAAAAATATTCAAGGCAAAAAAAAAAATTTTAAAGTATTCTTGCTACTCAATAGAGCAGTACCACTCAATTTGTTCTTTTTGCCAGATTTTTCTTTTTCTACCATGTCTTTTCTCCACATGTTGGAATTTTATTTTCTCCTACAGGAAATAGTCCAAATGACATTTGCACTTCCTACCTGAAGTTTCTCTAGTTTCTTCCCCCCTCTCCCATAAAAAATTTTTTATTATGTGTTTGAAGAATTATTAAATTACACACTATTGTCACAACACTCATTGTAGTTTTATTTGTACTGGAAAAATATCTAGGCCTTCCCCATAGATTACATGTGTCTATAAACCAATAAATGCTTTGTACATCTTTAGGCTCACTTAAAAAAGTTAATATAGCATTTTAAAGGTTAATTACCAAAGGAAACCCAAAGTCCAACAGGTTGACAATGTACAGAAACAGGATATTTGTGGAAAGGTCATACTTAAGAATTCATGTAAGTATACAGTCACTTGGGAAAGGTAAGTGCTAAGAATGGGTCCCAGTCCTATAAAAATCATATTTGGTGGGTAACCAGGCAGGGACTCAATCAGTCAACAGAGCAGCAGGTTTGTTTTAAATGCTTGAACTAGAGTTCTAAGCAAGAGTAAGTATGACTAGGTCAAACTGTAAAGCTTCTTCAAGGTAAATGAAACCATCAAAAAAATGCAAAGGCAAACTCAACTTTGGAATAGGAAAAACTTTTGCAAACCATATGTCAAATAAGGAATTATATCAAATATACAAGGAACTCTTATAATTCAATAGTAAAACAAATAAATAGCCGAATTTAAAAATGATCAAGGACCTGAGTAGGTATTTTTCCAAAGACATACAAGTAGTCAATGGGGTACGTGAAAAGGAGCTCAACATGACTAATCATAAGGAAATTACAAATCAAAACCATAGTAAGATATCATTTCATACATTTTAGGTTTAAATTTTAGAAAAGATAACAGCAAATACTGGCAAGGATGCAGACAAAAAGGAACCTTAGTGCACTGTTGGTGGGAATATAAATTGGTACAGTCATTATGGAAAGTAGAATGAAAGGTTCCTCAAGAAATTAAAATGTAACATATCATCTAGCAACTCCACTTCTGGCATATATCCAAAAGAATTAAAATCAAGATCTCAGAGAGATATTTGTACACTCATGCTCTTAGCAATATTTTCATAGTAGTCAAAACATGGAAATGCCTAACTGTCTATCAGTGAATAAAGAAATGTAGTATACAGAGTATTTTTCAGTCTTCAAAAAGAAAATTTTGTCATTTGGGACAAAATGGATAAACCTAGAAGGTGTTATGAGAAATGAATTGAGTAATTCAGAAAAAAAGACAAATACCATGTGGTATCAAACATATGATTACAAACTTTCAGTTACAAGATTAATGAAGACTGAGGATCTAATATATAATGATTACATGTGATGACACTATTGTATAATTAAAATGTGCTAAGAGACTAGAACGGAAATGTTCTTACACCTAAGGTAAGGTGACGGAAGAGTTAATTAACTCAGTGGGAAGATTCCTTTCACAATGTATAAACATATCAAATCATTATGTTGTACACATTAAATATCTTAGAATTTTAGTTGCCAATTATGCCAGAAGTAGAGAGAGGGTGGGAAAGACTCTAGAGTTCAGGTGGGGACTGAATCTCAGCAACAAGTAAGATGTCCAATTACATGAGATGGGCTAGTTACAAGAATATTTAGACAACATTATGAAATTATTACTCCTTAACCACAAATGGCATTGTGAAGCAAAACAAGACTGAGGTGTTAAGCAGATCATAAGCTCCAACTCTGAGAATCTGAGCATAATATGGAATTGTACAACACTTAAGCAGAGATACACTGAATTGCATTCAGTAAACATCAGTCTGTCGGTTAAAGGTTAAACAGCTCTAATGAGGCCCAGACATTTCTACAAATATAGATCCTGCCTTCCTCTCCAGGCTTCTTGGACACCACTGTCTATCTAGCACTTTCTCTAAGCTCCAGGCACGTTAGCAACTAGTTTCTCCACGTGCCTCTCCCACTGCCTTCTACCTTTTCCCCTCTCATCACTTTTATTAATGCTCATTGCCCTTCAGTTTTCCACTCCAGTAGGTAAAGTCTCATTTGTCTCATCACTACAAAGAGATTAAGTACTTAAGGGCAGGAAGTGTGTCTTAATAGTCTTTCGTGTGTGTATGTGGTAAAATACACAAAACATAAAATGTACCATCTTAATCCTTTTTAAGTGTGTAGTTCAATAGTGTTAAGTACAGTTTCATTGTTGTATAACTACTCTCAATAACCCTTTCATCTTGCAAAACTGAAACTCTACACCCCTTAAACAACTCCACACTTTGTCCCCCATCCCCATAGCCCCTGGCAAACATCCATCTTCTTTCTGTATTCAAGTATTTGACTATTCCAGTTACCACATTTAGAATCACAGTATTTGTTTTCTGCTTATGACTGGCTTACTTCACTTAGCATCTTATCTTCCAGGTTTATCCCTATTGTAGCATGTCAGAATTGCCTTCCATTTAAAAGGCTGGATAATATTCTATCAAATGTACATACCACCTTGTATTTACCTATTCATCTGTGAAGGGACATTTGAATTGTTTCTACCTTGAGGCTATAATGAACAAAATTGCTATGAACAAGGCTATATAAACTCTCAAGATCCTGTTTTCAGCTCTTTTGGATATATACCTAGAAGTATAACTGGTAAATCCTATGAGAATTCAATTTTCACCTTTTTGAGGAACTGCCATCTTGTTTTCCATAGCAGATGCAGCATTTTACATTCCCACAACATTGCATAAGAATTCCAATTCCTCTTCAGCCTGTCAACACTTATTACATCCCGTTAAATTCTTTATCCTAATAATCATCTTTTAAATTATCCACATAATCAAGACCATAGTAAATGTTCAATAAATACATATGAAATTAAATTGGAAAATAGTGTCACTCAGTAACATCTACAGAGAGCAGTAAACATTACACATCGTGTATATAATTCCATCCCAATGGAACTTAGAATAGAGCCTATAGTGCTCTTATTCGAAGTTATCCTATCACAATTCTATATCCCCACTCTCTTATTTATGTTCTTTAAAATATCTGGACACATTTACAATAATCAAGTGGGAGACTTCAAAAGTAAATATGAAACATGTGATTTACCAAAATAAAACATAATCTTATGTTTTGCCTGTCAATAAAATAGTCATGTGTATCTTTATCCATGGGTGCATTCTATTTTATTAAGTATTCAGAATAGCACCTATATTTTTCTGTAACTTGGCAATAATTAATTCAATCAAGAGACACTAATTAATCACTTGCTAAGTCTAAACACTATGCTATGCCCGGTGGGATCACAAGAAGAACCAAATTATTTGACTTATTCTCAAGAAATGACAGAGAGAATGGGACTAACAATCCATGCTCCACTAGCAGTGCTACAGCAGAGGAAATTCAAACTCCTCAAATGCAAGAATTTAAAAGTTAAAGAGAATCTAATAGCTCTATGTCAAATGAAAGTATTTGATTCTAAAGAACACTTTATGCACCCATTGTTCCTTTATCAGTTTGAATGAAACATATCCAACACACTACATACATTACATAAAAAAGCACTGGCAAGCTGGCACTTTCTTTCAATCTATAATGATGCAAGGTGCTGGAAAGTGAAGTGATAGTTGAACTAACTCCTTAGACCACACAAAATAATGTTCATAGATATGCCCTGCTTTGGAATATCAAATATTTCAATTCAAAACTTGAAAAGCAATCAAGAACAGTAACAAGAGGAGTAAAAATATATACAGAAGAAAGCAAACTGACAAGCATTTACAGTTAAGATTAATGGAATTTCTGCTTCTGTATAGTATTATATGAATTGGGAAAAAGAATAAAGATGATCTATTCACCACTGTCATCCATTCCCCAGCAAAAAAGATGACAGTCCACATATGATAAATACATAGCAATGAACCCCATAAACAGGTCCACATTTCTACAGTCTTGGTCCTGGTCTGATAATGTCAGAGGGGTCAACCACTGTTTAATGAAGGCTTATTGTTGGCCCAATGAGGCTTCATCACTTAATAGACATCATCACATCATAGTATAATTTAAAACATGTTGGAAACATGTTCCCTATGTACTTCCCTATCTTGTATCAGTAGAGACAGCTAGGTAGTTAGGAAATTAAATCGAAAAAGGCATTTTTTCTGAGATGGCCTCATTTTCTTCAGACAGAACTTGTACATTCCAATTTCTGGACCTTCATCAGGTTGTTTACTTACTAGATGTATCTTCTATAACCCTTTGACAGGCATTTTATTTTCCCTAACTCACTTTCATTGATCTCCCTTAGTACTTTACAAACAAACTGTAGTATTTAAGATGGCGATTTCAGGCCCCGACATTTCATATACCTTAATATTGCACGTTAAAGCTGCATGCTCATTTTAAACCACTGTGAAAAATATATAAGACACACAACATGGACCTGCATCTCAGCATCACTGCTTGAAGTCCCACATTAAGAATCTTGGGCTTGTATTTATTTACAATTGTGAGAACAAAGGTACAGTAGTTTAAGTACAGATGGGTCTGCACATTTTCAAGCTTATTTTTTTCAAAAATAGAATAATTAAATCACAAATATAAGAACAGTAAATTCTACTTTTTGAGTTCAGTTTATTCCAGTCATTGGGCTACTCATTTTTCACATATTATCTTAGTCAGTCATTGAAAAAACAATATCCAATTGCGGTATCAAAGTAATTACTCCAATTAATTATAATAGGAAACTGATAGAGGAAGAAAGTTAAGGAATTTGCCCTAGAATTCCTGCTTCTATGAATTCTCGTATTCACTTGAGATGATTGCTCTAGCACAGGGTGGAATCAGAATGCTCAGGCAATTTAAAATTCTTTCTCTTCCCGTTGGAAACTAGGTTGCCCCAGGTAAGTTCATTAACTTCTTTGAGAACATTTCTTCATCAATGAAATCACATGATAGTATTAGTGGGAATTTTGTATATAAAATATAATAAAAATTGACTATTATACAGGAAATATGTAGCAAGTGTTTTTTCTTCTTTTTCCTTCTTTCCAGCTAAATTAAAAATTCTTAAAAGTGAAGAAACATCCTCACAGACATTGCTGTGTTCCAGTGTCTCAGATAAAATAATGCTACCACAAATAGTCAATAAATGCTTTATGACTGAACAATACATATTATTATTAAGTAAAAATGATAAATTCCTATACTAAACAATTTCAAGGTTAAAAAACATCACTTTTCTTTCCACTTTAAATTTTTATTTCTTCCTAACCTTGAAGCCTATTACACATACGTGCAACAATACAAAGAATATGAAAAGTGACAATTTAACACAGGCTATCCGAAGACATAATTAACCACCAAATGAGAGTACTAAACAAACTTATGGCTATTTAATTTCCTTAAAAAATATAGGACCATCTCCCGTCTTGCCTGCTGCTCCCCTCTGCAGTGTATTTCAGTAGATCTTCCTGTTCTGTTCCACACTCTGTCTCTGATGAATCCTCTCACACCCCATACCTCTAGTCTACACCCCAGTCGCTGTTTCATAAATAAATAAATCTTTATATATATGACAAGGTCTAACTGCCTATGTTATTTTATGCATTACATAAAGGGAAATACAAAATCAGTATGCATCAACAACACCGGTCAACAAACTTTTACGAAAGTCATGTTACTGAAATAAAATTAGTCATTTCCTATCAATTTGTATGTTTTCAACATACAATATGACAGAAAATTCTAATTTGGGCTCTAGGTTTTTTTTGTAATCTGCAATAAATTGATGTTTATGTCATGAAATGCACTCCAATAGCAACAGGCCTACGGTTAATACCTGTAAAAAAAAATCAAGTCATAGACTACTTCTTGTCTTTTGCACAGCTGTTCAGGAGCATCTCTGGGGATTGTCCAGCAGTAGTCAGCCAGCATTGTAGTGGGCCATTTTCCCTGGTATCTTTGTTCCACTGATGTGATATCTTGATGAAAACGTTCGCCTTATTCATCACTAACTATACCACAGTTTTCAGGGAAGAAATCCAGTTGGGAATGAAGGAAGTGGATCTTTAGAGACATATTGCAGCCAAGTTTCTGATGCTGCATCAGCATGTCTTCTACTAGTTCCTTATAGTTTTCTGCCCTAACATACCCAAGAAAGTTTGTAGACACTAGGTGAAAAGAATTCCATGCTTGTTTCGCATCACCCTGCAGCAAGTTGTTGAACCAGTCATCTTTGAAGAGCACTCAAATCTGAGGACCCACAAAAACTCCCTCTTTAATCTTTGCTTTACTGAGTCAAGGAAATTTTTCATGCAGGTATCGGAAAGCTGGAGAGGTCCGGTCCAGAGCTTTCACGAAATTCTTCATCAAGCCTAGTTTGATGTGAAGGGAAGGTAGCAGGATTTTGTGGGCCTCGACCAGAGCTGGGTGCTGGATATTCTTCTCTCCAACTGCTACATTTTGTCTGCGAGTCCATTCCTTCCACAAGTAGTGCAATTCACTTGCTCAGCTATCCCACTCACATAAGAAACACGTGTATTTTGTGTATCCCTGCTGCAGTTCCATTAAAAGGGCAACTAGCTTCAAATCACCACAGATGTGCCAGCTGCACTTGTTATACTCAATGGAATTCAGTAGCTGCTTTGAGTTATCCTATGTCTCTTTCATGTGGACAGCACGCACTACTGGAATAGATGGAAGACGGTTTCCATTGTGCTAAAGCACAGCCTTAAGACTCCGTTTCGAAGAGTCTAGAAACAGTCTCCATTCTTGTGGGTCATGAGTGATTTCTAAGGCATTCATTCAGCCCTCAATATAGGAACAAAATACCAGAGTACTTTCCTTTCCGAAGAAAGGCTCCACTGCTGGTGGCACTTTCGATATCAAGTAATTGTGACATCTTCTTCCGAAGATTCCATTGTTGGAGTCTTGATCCTAACAATTCTGCCTTGTTCTTGGATAAGTCCAAATCACGAACCAAGTCATTGAGTTCTTCTGTGTTAGTCTGTGTGGGGTTGATGATGCACCACAGTGAAAATCTGGATCACCTTATGCTGATGCAATAGGAGAAGAACAGGCCGGCTCACCCTTGTCCTCATGAGATGAATCAAGAGAATATTCTGCTGGCGGTTCTGGAATAGGAAGTCCCTCACCTTGTGGAACTGGTCTCAATGCAGACAGAATGTTTGGGTAGACTATTCTCAACTTCTTTTGCTTTGTTTTTCCACCAGAAAGAGGAGGAACCCAGCAGAAGTACCAGTCTTTTATGTGGTTGCTTGGCTCTCGCCACACCATGAGGTCTGCAAACGGCATTGATGGTTTTTTGCCATTTAACCACTGTGAAAGCTGTGTTGTACATATAGCACAGCATATATGCAGGCCCCAAGGCTTGAGTTGGTCACCAACTTTGCATCCGAAGTAAAGATGATTAGCCTTCTTCACTTGAGAAGTGATAACTTTTCTTCTGATTGGTAAATGTCACTTCCCCACAAATAGAGCAGAAATTGTCCATACTATTAATGCACTTTTGAGGCATTACTGTTCTGTATTGTGCCTACATGGATAAAATAAGAACAGTTCCATGGAACAGTAGCTTAAACTGTCTCACACAAAGTCTGAAATATTTTCAATGCTCAACCTTTCCAACAGGGCTTTATCTAGCGCACTGCTGACGTCAGCTTACTCCAGCAGCAGCCACCTGGCAGTAGTATTGCATTGCATCAGAAAATGATGCAATCAACTCTGGATGATGTGCATATGATGGTATTATGCAGTGTGATGCAATATTACATCATTCTAGACTCTTTTAGGACGTTGTCGCAGTCCTACTGGATAAATTTACATGGTGAAACATAAAATGAATTATATGAAATATCTTCAAAACAAGAGCTAATAAAAAATTTTCAGGGTCATATTCATGTTCAGCACACCAAGATATTACAGATTAGCGCCTTTTAAAGTCAGTAATGATCTCAGTGTTGACCAGTGTAATCATCTCTAATGAAAGATCTACTAGGTACTGAGTGAAAAGTAATTGAAGACATATCATACATGAACATTCATCATACAATGAATTCAATCTAATGGATAGAACATATTGTGGTAAATATTTTTTTAAGATACAAAACAAAGGTATCTGCACAAATAAAGGAGGTATTCGTTAAGGTTGAAGGATCAGAGAACACGAGACCCATTTGAACTTGACCTTTTAGAAGAGTAGAAATTCACTACACAAAGAAGGAAATAAAGGACTATTCCTTATAGAGGAAATTGTGAGAACAGATGTACAGATGCAAACAAAAACTAGCTTGCAATATGTTCTGCATATGTCAAGAAATCCAGTAAGACTAAAAGGGCAAATAAAGATGTATGGTTCCAGGTAGGTTAAGAAAGGAACTACAGTCAGACAGTTACATTGACAGGCACGCTAAGAAGCATAGATGCAAAGCAAAAGTTTGGATTGTCTATTCCAATCCTGAAAATATTTTCACTCTGCTATTTTAAATCAATTATACAAGTTCCTGAGTATTTGCACATTAGAAAAGAAAGCATATTGAATAGAATGCTCTTGCTTTTTATTGTTGAAGATAATAAAAATGAATAAACAAAAAAAATCATTTAACCAAATGATAATGAAAATTACTGGTACTTATATCTTAATAGATCTGACAATGGCTAAAATCAACTTGTTAGTAACTGCAAATTAATGGAAGAATCAAATTTTCTTAAAATTTATTATCTCAGAAATGCAAATGGCAAACAGGCATATGAAAAAATGTTCAACATTCCTCATAACCTGGGAAATGCAAATAAAAACCACAATGAGATGCCACCTTACACCAACAAGAATAGCACACATTAAAAAAAACAGAAAACAACAAATGTTGGCGAGTATGTGAAGAAAAAGGAACACTCCCACACTGTTGGTGGGAATGCAAACTGGTCCAACCTCTATGGAAAGCTGTATGGTGGTTTCTCAAACAACTAAAAATGGAGCTGCCGTACGACCCAGCAATTCCACTCCTAGGAATTTACCCAAAGGACACAAAAAACAGTAATCCAAAAGTATACATGCACAACTATGTTTATTGCAGCACTATTTACAATAGCTAAAATATGGAAACAACCCAAATGCCTAATTGCTGACTGATCAAGAAGATGTGGTACATGTACACAATGGAATACTACTCGGCAATCAAAAATGATAAACTAAGGCAATTCACAGCAACATGGATGAAGCTAGAAGGGATCATGCTCAGCAAAATAAGCCAGAAGGAAAAAAAAATATATTGAGTGGTATCACATAGGAGGACTATAAGAGAGCCAAAGGAGAAATCAGAAGAAGAAAACAGCACACAAATCAAAAACAAAAACTAGCAGGCAACCACAAATAAGAGACATTTTGCAGGGGAGGGGAAGGAAGAGGGACCAAAATAGGGGAGAAAAGAGCACAAGGGACTATGGTAATGGTTCATGGGTAAACTGGTGGTGTGAAACTTCTGCGCCATACATAATAATGTAAAGGATATAAATTGAATTAAAGAAAAAAATTATCTCAGTAATTTATGTTCCTGATATATTGGCCACTAAAGAAAACAATAATCATGTTTGAAGCGACAATTTGTTAATATAGTAAGAACAAAACTAGCTATAAGATTTAAACAAAGGGTTAACACTTGAAATTTAAGAAATAAACCAAATTATACATAAAATTTTCCTTCAGAAGTTATGCTTCAAGTCTAATAGATATTACAGCAAAGTTTGGACATAACAAGGCCTAAGGTCTTCTACAAGAAAATGATAGAAATGACAGACTATTTTTAGACAATTAATTCATTAACAAACATGCATTAAGTGTCTATCAGGAGAAAGGACTCACTGGCATTAGAGAAACAAGAGTCACCAGTTAGCAAGCTACTTCTAAATCATTGTTGTCACTCAGACCAATGGTCACACTGGGAATGGAGAAAATTCCAAAATGCATTATGGAGGCGGAAAAAAATGGCCCTCAGTGATTCAGTCTGCTGAGGGCGCTCTTTTTTTTTTTTTTTAAGGGGAAAACAGTAAGCTAAAGAATACTACTTCAGGCATATTTGAATTTCACTCTAGGAATTTCCAAAAGCATAGGATAACCCACAGAGTCCAGTGAGACCCATTAGTCTTAGATGAATGAAGACTATAAAGAAAAAACATAGGACAGATGTAACAAAACATATTCATTATTAACCTTGAAGAAGTGAAAAGAAAATGGGAAATTATGGAAAGCAGGATAAAATGAGGAGTAGAAATCAAAGACATTGGATATAGAATGTTCATTCAAAAATATCATGGGAAGGATAATCAGAGAAATCTTCCTGTTGAAAAATGAAAGGCTATGTAGTTCATGCATGACAGGTAGAAATCAGAGAAAAAAATAATAATTATAAAATATTTTTAAAACTACTCAAAGTCTAGTTATTACTCTCAGGGTAAAAGAAATTACATATTCAATGATAAACCAAGCAACTGCACTAGGACTACAGAATTGGTTATAAAGAAGAAAAAATTCAGAGGGGAGGACCTCAGATAAGTTTAATTAGGAAATATACCCAAGCATTGATAATCAAGCTTTCTTTTTTTTTTTTTAAAGATTTGTTTGTTTATGCATACAAGCTGGGGTACAGACCAGAGGCGTGGGGCGGCGAGAGGGTTCACCAGAGACAGAGTGGGACGCAGAACAGGCAGATTGACTGAAATACACTGCCGAGGGGAGCAGCGAGCGAGGCAGGAGAGGTCTGCCGCACCACGTGGGAATCTCCCTGGCCTGGCGTCGAACTCGCGTTGCCACTGCCTACAGCTCCACAGCGCAGAGCCCAACTGCTGTGCCACCCGGGAGGCCCGGCCCCTATTTAAGCTTCCTTAAACCTCTGTATTAAAACTTTCACAGAGTAGATTCTGTTTTCTTGGCCAAACTCTGACTGATAGTCATGATATAAGAGTATGAGGTCTGGACCGAGCAGTAAATAAACTAGACAGAAGGAATAATCTGTAATGGAAGGAGAACAAGTAAAATGACTGTTACCTAAGAACAGCCTGATCACTGAAAACAGAGATTGGAAGCAATAAATCATTTAAGGTAACAGCTGGGAAGCAGGGATGCACGCCAAAAGTTATAGAAAAAAAAAAATACAAGAATATCTGAAGGAAAGTGGCGGCAAGGGGGTGGGGTGAGGGGGTGGGGGGGTGGCGGGGGCAGTCAGTAACCTTAATCTGGGGTCAACAGTATTACAGGTAGCTCAAATCCATCATTAAGTACAGGATTCACAAAAGTCTAGTGACCCAAATCAAGTAACTCATTCTTCAGAAATGATTTTTCCACCTACCTCAATACCCCATTCAAATACTAATACCAAAACATAGAACACTTACTATATTTAGCCCAGATAAAAATTTCCATGTGAATTATATAGAATAGCTTGTTTTTCCCTTTCAAACATAACATCCATTAAAGCAAATGCATGTTTTCATACATCTGTCAAAAAGATTATAGGTACTATTAGTAAAGGTCATTTGATTCACTTTCTTCTATTTAGGAACATACATATAAATGCAAATTAAAATGTTGTAAGGCAAGACTTCCAAGAGCTTCTATCTCCCTCACTTACATAACATTAATAGTGGAGGGAAATTATATTTCAGATTTTAATCAAGCACATATCCTCCAAGGATGATTAAATGCTGCAAACTCATGTAAATTCTGATTTCCTCAGAAAATTTCATTTAGATCATTTTTTAAATTATATTTAAGTGGTTCCCAAGCTTGCGTTCATATTAGAAATATATGTTCACCCACAGGGAAGCTCTCAAAGTCCATTCCTTTGGGTTTTCATGGAGGCTTCATTACATAGGTATGATTGATTAAATCACTGGTTTGGTCACTGATTCAACCTCCAGACTCTTAAAAGTACCAGTCACAAGGTTGATTCCCCTGGCAACCAGTCTCCATTTTTAGGGGGTCCAAAAGTATCCTCATTAACATAACAAAAACAGCTCTCTCTCAGGAAATTCCAAGGGTTTTAGGAACTCTGCCAGAAAAAGACTAAATATATAGTTATTATTACAAGTCACAATATCACAACCACCAAGAACAATTAAATCACAACCTCTGGAGAAGGAACACAGGCATCAGAATTTTGTGAAACTCCCCAGGTGATTCAATACGAAACAAGTTAGAAACCATTGTATTAATGCAAGAGGTTGGTCCCCAGGAAGAAGGATG
This sequence comes from Scalopus aquaticus, assembly GCA_004024925.1. Classification (NCBI taxonomy): domain Eukaryota; kingdom Metazoa; phylum Chordata; class Mammalia; order Eulipotyphla; family Talpidae; genus Scalopus; species Scalopus aquaticus. The sequence continues at coordinate 48,956 of PVIJ01010204.1, read as the reverse complement.
TGTTCCAGGTTCCCTGCCCCACCCAAGGGAGGGTGGAGCTGAGCAGGAGAGATAAGAAGCTGGAGAAGGAAGGAAGCAGGAAGGAGAGCCAGAAGCACAAGTAACAGAGACATGTGAAGAAGCTGCACTGGCCTGGACTGATTGAGACAGATGTGGGTGAGAGACCCGTGGGGAGGTGACAATGGCAATGTTGATCTTGATTTTGATCTTGCTCTTTTCCTCACAGACTTGTCTGACTGTTTCTGACCCTTTTCTATGGGTCCCTGCCAAAAGATGTTTTAGACTCATGGCAGGCTTTCGGGTCTTGCTTTGGGCCAATCCCATTTGGGTGGACTTTTGCTCACAAGGTGATGGGTAAATTTGGGTGCTTAGTTTAGAAAATGTATTCTTTGTCTTTTCTGTATTATTACACTAGTTGTATTAAAGTTTCTTTTCCACTTAAGATCTTATATGTTTTGTCCTAATGTGGCGGATGGCAGAACCTATTTAGAACAGGCAGGTTTGGGGGTTCTGGGGAGCCCCTCTCCCTGCCCTGTAACATTAATACTGAAAGATAGGTCTCCCAAAGATTTTCAGAACACGCTTTGCCAAGACATATCACTTTGGCTTGTAGATTATTTTGATCAATCCAGGTCTTTTTTGTTGCTCTTGTGTTTTGTTTTTTTCTTTTTTACATTTTATAAAGACAGATTTATTTGGAAAAGAAGAAAAAAGGAGGCACCGGCATAGTCACAGGTGGGCAGGAGAGCTTCAATCTAGGTCTTAGGCTCAAGAGAAATTTACCAATCCCTTAAGTACCTAGAAGAACAAAAATGATATTACCAAGAATTAAGGTTTTATGAAATACACTTTCGATCAGGGAAAACTATCAGGGCAAACATTTAATTACAGAATATCTAGTCTTTGTCATGAGTTGGCCTCTTTTTTTCTTGAAGCCCTGGGTCTCTAACCATTCCATAGCTCAGGATATATACCCTCATTTTGCCCCATTGGCTTTAGAGTCTACATCCATGTATTACATAGTTAAGTAATTAAGTTTGTTCTTTTTTCCTATTAATTTTTCTGATTATTTCTCCTAATTAGTCAGATGTCAGTTTGATTGCTCAACAAGCCCAAGATGAACTTACAGGTATATAAAGGGAAATATCCTCTCTACCTTCTTAGTATAACTCCTTAAAGGAAAACTGATTAACCCTTGAGAGTGATGGTTTTCAAACTTCACCACACATTAGAATCACCTAGGCATTTCTACAATCTCTGGAATCTAGTTACCCCTCAGACTAATTAAAACCTTTGGAAAATAAGATACAGCCACCAGTGTTTTTTTCACATTCCAAATGTACAGTCAAGTTTGAGAACTAATACTTTAAGCTAGAGGATGGTTTGTAATACTAATTAAAATCATTTGATATCTAGAAATTGACACAATAAAAATTATTGTTAAGACTCCCCAAAAAAGGGAAGAATAAGGCCGTGTATCATGTTATGTAAGGATAATCATGTATTAGTAAGTAGACCAGCTATTATATTAACAACATTGAAAATTAAGACGGAGACAGAAAAAAGACTAACCAAGACAAAGGAAGAAAAAGAAATGTGACCTGATGTTACTTAAAGATGTGTGATTGAATTGTTTAGTCTCTATACAATTAACAAAATATTCTCTTGTCCTATTCACTACTCTTACCAAAATTTAAAAAGAAATAATTTTAGTGGAAGCAATGGGTTTCCAAATACTCAGATACGTAAATTAAGTGATTGAAGAGTTTTAAAGCAAGAAAAGGTCATCCCTCATTTTTCATTCCTATTCTAATAAGTAGTTCCCTACCACTCCTTGGTTCTACTGAAAATTGACTCAGTAAGAACAAATGCATGTGACATTTGAAATGCAACAGAAGGGATGGTTGAATTAAGATGATGTGATGATACAATTTTTAAGTATTTATTTAAATCTTTGCTTTTATGTAAATATCTTTCAATGGAAGTTTGAAGTATAATTTAAAACAGATTTTATAAAGTATAATTAGATGTGTTGTCAGATGGGAAGACAAATTAAAAGTGCAATTCACACTGTCACAAAAGCAATGCCACCCATACACGCTGATCTTTTGCACAATGCTCACAGCAGAACGTAACCCAAACTCTACAGAGCACATGATCATAGACTTGCAGGAATAGCAGCATTTAAATTATTAATGAATGCACTTTCCTTTGGTGGAAAAGTCTGTGTGCAACAATAATAGGGAAAAAAGATGTTTGTTTTTCACTTTTGTCAATTTCCAGGTATAAAGCCTGGTATCACTAGCTCATCTAAGTAAAATCAAGGTATACATTCCCAATTATAGTATATGCTTAACACAAAGTTATGTGCAAACATCTATATAGTCAAACATTTTGGGAGGATTTATTAGTTGTTATAAATGCAAATCCTGGGGCTGAAATCCAATGAACCAGCAGATTTCTGAGTTATTTTCAATGTTTAAGGCAAATATGTGCAAATCTATATTTTGGTAGTCTTAACCTGAAACATCAAAAGGAAAACCTTTAAAAGTCACTTTTTCTCCTTTGGTTTCAACAAATCTCTGATAGAAAGTTAAAGATTAGAGGATTTGTCTTTTCACCTTCTTCATTGCACCACTGTGGGGCTGTCTGTTATCCAAACAAGAGGCAAAATGCTTTTCTCACACAACTTGAGTTGTAGTTCTTAAATGAATTAAACACGAAGATCACTAGGTGACTAATGCCAGGATAGTCTAAATAAGCAAACCAATCTCAAAATCTGTACATATCTGAAAGTTACCAACTGAAACCCAAAAGTAACCCAGTCATAGTCAATTTGACTGTAAGCCATCACCAATCAAAGCATTTCCTGTCTTTGCTTCTGCACCTTCTCTACCGAAGTCTTTCCCTGACTCCTGTATGCAGAATGCCCCTTATCACTTCCAGGTTGATGCTGCATAATTCAAACTGATTTCTGCTCAAATAAAGTATGCCTCAGTTTATCTTTTAATACATTACGACATCTCCACCAGCATGGGAGAACCTGTCATCATTGTAACTCAATGTCTTATTCTCATCCCACTATCTACCATTAGTTGTTAAGTTATGTATTCTCACATTTCTGGTGCCATGATTTCACAGTTCACATATAACTCTTCAAATAAAAACAATTTTTAAATTTAATTTTATTATTTTTGGCTATAGCATTGGTTTTCATCATTGTTGGTATATTAGGAATGTAGGATCTCCCCCCTCTGGTTTTGTTGCCACAGAGTACCCATCACTACCATACCCGTAGTCCTCCAAGCCTCCGGCTAGTAAAAAGCAAACACCCCCAAATCAACTAATTCATCTATTACTTTGAATCCTGTCAGTAGGTCTATTAAATTCAAACATTATAAAGAAAATTAAATAGCTTAGAAACCATTCTAAACACAAAAAACTTTGCAACTTTTTAAATGAATTTGTGTTATAATCTTCCATGTATTTTAAAAATGAAAGATTTAATTAACTTGTCTAACTTTATCAAATAGTTAATGTGACCAACATTTCAATTCTTCTCTTAACAAAATCTTTGGATATTTTGTCTCTACATTTTAAAATGGCCCAAATTGCTAATATTAAAAAAGAATGCAATATTAGTTTATCTCCTTCCCAGAAAAATTACCTCTTCCTTTTGCATCTACACTAAAAAATTTATATAAAAAGAACTCTAGAGCCTCCCTGGTGGCCCAAAGGGTTAAGCGCAGCACTATGAAGCTATCCAGAGCCACTGCAGCATGAGTTTGATCCCCGGCCAAAGAGATTCCCACATGGCGCAGCAGACCTCCCCTGCCTCACCCGCTGCTCCCCTCAGCAGTGCACTTCAGTCGATCTGCCTGTTCTGCTCCCCACTCTGTCTCTGGTGAACCCTCTCACAGCCCCACACCTCTGGCCTACACCCCAGCTTGTATGCATAAATAAATAAATCTTTTAAAAAAAAAGAGCTCTAGAAAATTATTAAACAAAAATGCCTTATTGTTTGACTTCCCCACCCGGCATTTGTTCACCAGGTGCGCACAGCCTGTCGGGCCTCCATTGCTGAGGCCCAGACTCTACTGGATGCACAGCAAGCCCATCCAGACTGAAACCCTGTCTTCTGTGAAACTCATTGAGTAACCATGTACCTGGCCTCTAAAAGGAAAAAAAAAAAAAAAGTATATCTTTATGTCTTACAGTTAGTAGACAAGTGACAATGAAGTAAAATTGTCACTCTTCAAAAGCCTAGCTTCTGAAACCAATGCTACAGGTCCTTTCTGTTTTCTAGAATATGCTACCAAAAGCTCAACTACTGCAAAACAGAAACTTCTGTGACTATCCATCTTTCTGGCTCCCATAACTCAAACATAGTGGTGTCCTCATTCTTCAGATAGGTTCTCTGACAATCTTTGATTGTGTGTGGAGGGAGGACTGTGTGTAAAGAGCAAAGAAAGTAAATCAGAACACAGATTTCAGTAGATAAAGGATTTGCCTTCTTTTAGATTAAGAATTCTTTTTATGAGAATTTTGTAAGCATCCTTACAAAATTGTGCATGATAAAGGTGTTCAGAAGCAGCCTTCCCTAGTTACTGCTTAGTAATGAGCATTTATTGAGCTGTGGGACTCTGAGCTGGTCACTGAGTTTCTCTGTGCCACATTTGCCCATGTGATATGATTACAGTCCTCACACAGTATGTACATCAACCTACTTATTCCAGGGTTAAGATGCCAGAAGCTCTCCTAGCAGTTCAGAATACAGGTGGGACCCAGGCCTGGACACGACACCCTCCCATCCAAGGTCCACTCACTCATTCACCCATGTTTACTGGGATAACTGTGACATCCAATGACACGAATGGCCACATCTCTGGGGTGTGGGAGGAAAATAGAGTAGCCACATGAAACCCCAGGAGACATGGGGAGAACATGCAAAATTCCACACAGTGTCCCTGGACAGGAATTGATTATTTTTTTCTCTTCAGTGTTATAACAAAACAGTGTTGAAGAAAATATCCGCAGACCTGCTGTATGATGATAATATTACTACTCTCAACAGGAGATTGTTGGGTTAAAAAGAATAATGTATATAAAATTATTTAACCCAATTGAGTAATTACTCAATGAAATTAAACCTTATTTTGAAAGCTGAATTTAATGAAGATCTCCAAAAGACCTAGCATCCTCTATAAATGTCTTCCAAATTAATTTGGAGAATTCAGTCTCCTTATCTGCATTTATCATACATATCATACATCACTTTCCAAGACACACAACTATTAATGTAACAGCATTTTGTGACAAAGTTTAATAATGAAGGGACTTAATTTCCAAAATGAAACTGTATTTTGGAGTTTGAAAAAAAGGAAAAAGGTATGTCTGTGAGTAAGAAAGGAGGACTGGCATACACTTATGTCAGATGTAAGTACAGGGGGGAGAGGAAGATAAAGAAAACACAGCCCACAGGGGCCTCTCTGGTGGCACAAGGGGTTAAATCTCAGTACTATGAAGCTATGAGTTCAATCCCCAACCAGGGAGCTTCCCCCATGGTGCAGCAGATCTCTCCTGCCTCACACACTGCTCCCCTCAGCAGTGTATTTCAGTCAATCTGCCTGTTCTTTTCCCCACTCTGTCTCTGCTGAATCCTCTCACCGCCCGCCCCCCCACACACACACCTCTGGCCTACACCCCAGCTTCTATGCTTAAATAAATAAATAAATCTTAAAAAAAAAAAAAAAGGCCCACAGCTCTCATAGGAATTATACCTGCATCTCCTCCTGCTGCTTGGTTACTCTCAAAGTTGAAAATGCCTTGGGTTCACCTTGGGAGAATCAGTGTATTAGGATAAAACGCAGTTTTAAAAGCCTCAACCTAAACCAACTGAATCAGAAGTGGGGGTGGGAATGGAGATGGGGGTAGATTCCAGAAACTGACATTTAACCAGCACCCTCAGCTTAAAGTTCCCCAACTAACTGTGATGCCAGCAGCCTGAGCCCATTTCAATTAATTGTCGGAACCGAAGTCCCAAATGAGCATTAGCCACGCTTGCTAATTCTTGCCTTTTCTTGCCTACATTTGCATTGCTTTCAAACTAGGCATATATGGAGATGATCAATATTTCTTAAATAAACACTTGCAATTGCCTTCCAATTAGGAAAACTGAAGAACCTAGTTTTCCAGTAACCAGGAAAGTAGGTGAAATTCATGTTCATAGAATACACTTCACTTCATCAGTGCTAAAGTATAATACTTTAATGTGAAACTAAATAACCTTTGCCATTTTCCTACAAATAACTTGTCATTCTCTTTTAGACTCAAATGAATTACCATTAAAATTAATTCTGGCCATACTCCCCCAAAATACTGGTTACATTTAATTGTGCAATACATTGTTTAATTGCCCAGCCATTGCACAGCACTTACCATATAATTAGATAAATAGTAATTATCTTTTGAGGAACCAGTAACTAACTGGATTGGTCTATGGTAAAGGACATCACTGTCTGACTGGAAAAACAAGGGAAGTAGTTCTTCAATGAAGGCTTTAAAATTAATCAAGACTGAAGAAAAATTCAAAGCTTATAGAACTCACATTATATCACCTGAATAAGAAAAAAAAAGGTAGGGGATCAAACAGAGAAAATTCAGTGAAGTGATGACACATCTACTGTTATTTCAGAAATTAAAACTTGCAGCATCAGTTAGTAGTCTAGAAAGTCACTGAAGTACTGCCCACAAAAAGTCCGAGGCTAAAAAAAGTGTCAGCAGAGTCAGGAAACCAAAAACAGAGGTAAGAAAAGAACCAAGGAAATGAGAAGATTGAAAGATTGAAAAAGAAAAAAACCAATCTCAGAGAGAAAAACACTATCACCTCAAAGTGCACAGCATTTCCCCAGACCCCCATTCCGCACAACAGCAACACGTCAGTAAAGTCCCCTGGAAGGAGACCAGCTAGGGGGCAGGTAGGGAGAAAAAGAAATCTCACAAAGGAAGAATTGTAGCCAAAAAGAAAAAGGAATAAAAAAGACAAAGTACGAGCCCTATCTCATGCCCCACCCCTCAGCGCATAGCAAACCTTACCAGCTGTGTGTTCTATAAAGAAACTTTTTAAATCTACAGGGACTAGGAACATCATGCCAGTGTTTATTTTGAATACAGTGTGTCATTGTCCTTTACATAAGCTATCTTTAAAATGTATTTCATGCTCATGAATTGCTTAGACTTACTTTCAGGTATTTTCCCCCAAAGGAATGTGTAGCTGCAATCTCAATATAAGAGAATCAGCAAAAATTATTTGATTGCCAAATAATAGAGCAACGACTTTCGTTTGTCTTTTGAACTTCAGGGGCAAAGAGATGTGTTAGTCATCCTATTCCTCAGCACATCATACAACCACCATTGTAAAGCCACTTCTAATTTAATTTGTAATTTATTCTTAATTCTCCTATGCCCCACCGCCCCTCTAAATATATTTGCAGTATAATTTTAAATATACCCATATTTTAATAAAAGATTGTAACTTCATGAGTGTTTTAATTTACAAAGGTAGCATTAGGCTACATATCTGTTGGGGTTTTTTAAACTGCTTCGTTTGTTTGCGCATGCCAAAGTTCCCGAGTATCTATCCAGAGTCTTAATGTTTATCCGTGTTGCTCTATTTATATCTACTTGACCATCTTTAGGACTCTTATTAGGATACATCTTCTACATTTTACTTCTTTAGTTTTATTATAGATATTGAAGTTTCTCCAATTAGACCACTCCAAGAGTCTCAGACTTAGTCTCCTCAAGAAACCCCACTGTGGCAGGCAGATTATTGTGTATTCACAACAGTGAAAAGCCCTGGAGGCTAAGGAGAAACTCTTACCACTCCCCGAAACTCTTCACCCTACACTCTAATGGAAGAAGTGATCATTGCTCCTTCGCATGGCCTAGAAAAGTATGTTTGGGGTGATATATTCCTGGTATAGGTTTATCAGTGAGCATGTCTTCTCTAGCTGAGAAACACATAAGCTAGATAATGAAGTCAAAGATGAAGTCACCCCTTCCTTGTCATGTGAAGTCCCTTCTCAGCTCCTCAGAGCCCAGAATTCTATTACCTTCTCTCGGTTCAGGACTAAATCTCCTTTCTCCCCAATAGAAAATGGCACCTGCCTATCACTGTAGCTCCCCCATGCACACATAGTGAAGTTGATTTTTCCCTTGCTAACCCATCTAAGGTGGTTCTGATTATTCAAGCAGCCTGAGAAAAACTCAGAGGGGTGGGGAATTTCACCCTGGACTTCACAATATCTTCATTGCCTCTAACTCTCCAGTACCACTCCAACACCTCCAAAATTGATAGATGAAAGGCAGTATCAAACATATTCCTTATCTTTGTTAGAATTTCCTAAGGGGTATACCTGTACCTGGGCAGGAAATCATGGAACAGATGCTAACTTAATTTCACTAACTGCTGCCAGATTGTTTTCCAGAATGACTATATCCCCACCAGCAACTGAGTGGAAAAAAAAAAAAAAAGATGCATTTTTTTCAAAATATTGTGCTCCAGGTGCTTTTCATATCTTTAAGTTTTTGATTCCCTTCCCTACTCTTTGGATCCACATGTTAATTCAAATTTAGTTGTTTTGTTTGTTTATTTGTTAAGAAAAAGGCCTATTTCAGAAAGCATCCAGTCAATAGCTGGAATGTAATTTAAGTGGAATAGGAGCTTAAAAAAGTTATAGTTAAAAAAGCCTCTCACGGAATAGACTGTTGGGAAAGTTCTAAAAAGGTATACTATGCTGAATATGGTGCATTTTCTCTGGAACTATTTTCCTTTAAAATAAACTACATCTCCATAAATCCACTCTCCCATTTATATCCAGTGAGAACAAAAATTATCCCCTTGGGGCAGAAAACAAGCAAAAACTCCCATTCAGACTTCCATGACTCTCAGCCTGGGAAACTTTCTGCCATTATCCCCAAGTAATAAAACAGGGGTAGAGGTACAACTATAGGTCCTAGGTCCCTAGGATTATTAATCAGCACTCCAGAAATTAATCTGAAGTCTCTACACTTTAAGATTAGGAAGTTGATGCAATAGCCTGCTCAGGGGCTGAAAGCAAGCTTAAGTCACTAATAAAAGATACAACTAATATCCTCAAGTCCAAAAACCAATACATCTATGATATCAGATTTAGTCATTTTCATTTATATTTATTATTATTGATATTCTACGAACACAGCAAGTATTCCCATGTTTCTTGCTACTTACTGTGCCCTGAACTCTTTTTCCAAAGTATCCACAGGGTCCTTTCCTGGCTTTGGTTAAGTAACAATTCAAAAAACAGTCCTCCCCTACAACTCCACAGAGCGCTGTGCCTCACACACTCACACTCATATGTTACCCTTCTATTACACCTCCGTAAGGGCACCGCTTTCTTTCCCTCACCCCCACAATTTACATGTAACCTTGGATTCTAAGTCGCAGTATGCCGTGAACTGGACTTTCTGAAAGGGGGCGTACTGGGGAGAAGGTGAAGCTGAGTGTCCAGGTAGATCTATGTAACAAGGCGGGCAGGCAGGCCCAACTCTCGGGCTCCTGCAGCTGGACCTGTGCTCTGGTAATGCTGTTAGCAGAATGGACCATCTCTGATCACATGTTGGCCAATTAATATGTTCTCTTTCTGCCCTCTTCTAATTGCCCCTGTAAACAATCCTTATTTAAATTTCTCTCTGTGTCTGCTTTTGGGTCTTGTCTCTAGATCAGGACGCATACCCAGGTCCCCCTGATTCTCCTGGGGTTTCCCCTGAAACACTTCAACGCTCTTATCGCATATTTTCCCCACTAAAATATTAACACAGTAACAGATTTTTTTTTTTTAATTCCTTTTACTCTGCTTCCCCAGCATCTTTTGGCCCAAAGCAGGTACTCTCATATATGTTGAACAGCTCATTTTAGAGTATGATAGATGCTTAAGTACAATAATGAACAACAGAGCCCAGTTGCTGCCCTCTTTTAGGGAAAACAGTTGTAGGGTTTGAAGTAGAACTTGGGACTTTTGTCTCTTGGTACGCTCTTTAGTCTGTTATGCTGAACAAAGTACAAAAGACTGGGTTTGGATTTTTAGCAGCAGCTAAGGGAATACACTAAATGGTTGAAAAAGCCATATTTTTCATCATGTTTCTTTAAAACCTTTGTGATTTTTAAAGGCCCATGTAGATTAGAGAATACAAAAGAGGAAGTATTCATCAGGACTCTTCAGACTTCTATTCTAAATTTTATAAAGAGTAAACGTTTCATATATGGGATGATATTTAGGTTTTAAATACTTAATTACAGTAGTGATTTCATTGATGTGTATAAATTTACATGTGGAGTTTAACAATGGCTACAGGAACTCTCAATTTGGGCATATTTCAGTGGTTATATAACTTGCCCTCATTAAGTCATGATGCATATTTCTGACAGAACGAAAGCAGCATCTACCAGGCCTTATTAGAATAGTAGTAGTGTTCTACCAGCATGCAAGCGAGAACATAAAGCTCCTGTCCATAGGCAAGAATAAACATCCTATTTTATATTTTTGGCCAGACTTTCCTTGACTAAACTTGAGGAAAGTGAAAGGAACTTAAGTTTTAAACACAGTCCTAGAATTTGATTTAGAGAGAGGGCGAAGATAAAAGTTACTTCAAATGTGCAGTTGAACTGATCATGCTAAAATTTACTCTCTAGAAGCCACATTTTATTCTTTTTGATGGACAGTGCTGTTTAACACAGGAGGACTACAATCAAATCACTCCCTGCATTGAGACTTTACAGTTTCAGACTCCAGGACTGGAGGGAAATTTGGGGCTTATTTTGAAATATATCATATGCACTAAATGTGGGTGAACGAAGAAACAGAAATATTTGGGAGATAACTTGCACTAAAAGGTTATTTTGTCCTATATGTATTTTAGTGGGAATTATATAGGACAAAGTGTTAAATAGCAATTTCCTAGTCCTAATCTCTTGAGGAAAACAGTATTATTTAATTTTTCACTACTATTATAAAATATATTGAGTTATTTATGAGAATTCTATATAGTTATCATGGGAATATTTTTATTTTTTTATTTTAATATCTTTAACCCATAAATAAAAAATACTGTAATTTCAATGTCTAGTCAATATGAAAATGAGATTTTTTTACATTTCCCCCCTCTGTTTTATATTAGTATAATTAACAAATCATAAAACATTTAAAGCATATAGCATAGTGATTTAATACACACTGTGAAAGTATTTCCCACATTCAATAAACACATCCCATATTTACCCTTTTTTTGGTGAAAACATTTTAAGTTCTACTGTCAGCAAATTTCAATTCTTCAATATAATATTATCAACTGTAGTCATCATGAACTAGATTAGATCTCTAGACTTTTTTCATCTTGTTGCTAAAAGTTACCAACCACTGCTCAGTTACAGGGTTATTTTTAAAGTCTCATCTGAAATGATCACGAGTGAGTAGCAATCAAATTCTCAGGTCTCTAATATTTACTCATGAGTCACAAATCTCCCCTGTTCAGGGACACAGTACAAACATACAGAACTGAAAGCAGAAGAATTTATGAAAAACAACTTACCAAATATTTAAAACACCAGTTCCTTTTTCAGAATATTTTTCCCCACCTACTTTCTAATAACACGTTTCTCTTTCTTTCTTTGTTGTTCCTATTTTTGGGAATGTGCAAAAGGAACAAATTGTACTTATTTCTACTGAATGACAATTTTCAAAGCTATCAAAGATTTTTCTCCTTTTTAGATTAAAAAGATTTGTTACTATATGTGAAATGATTTTTTATTATTAATCTTAGATTTTAAATGCAATGCTACCTGTTTATGGGTTATGCTGTTTGTTTTTTTTGAAGAATTATCTTGGTTTTTTTTTTTTTAAAGATTTATTCATGCACACCAGCTGGGGTATAAGCCAGAGTTGGGGCGGGGGGCAGGGTGCGCGGTGAGAGGATTCACCAGAGACAGAGTGGGAGCAGAACAGGCAGATTGACTGAAATGCACTGCTGAGGGGAGCAGTGGGTGAGGCAGGAGACGTCTGCTGCGCCATGTGGGAAGCTCCCTGGCCGGGTATCAAACTTGTGCTGCAGTGGCTCTGGATAGCTTCATAGTGCTGCGCTTAACCCTTTGTGCCACCAAGGTTTTGAATGCAGTATGCACTGGTGCTCACCACATTGGGTCTCTAAGCCTGTTCACCACCTCTTCACCTACCTCAGTGCATCACTCTGAGACACTATTTTTCTCAGGGTGGCTTCACCTAGTGACCACACAAACTGTCTCTGTGCCACACCATCTTTTGGATCATTTCAGCATATTTCCTAAGTGGAAAAGTAATGGTGGAAACAGGGACTCTGCAGCACCCGGAGGCCAAGGGGCAGGAACAGCTTTGCTGAGCCTGAGCCCGCCCCGACAAACCGAGCTCAACAGCTGACCCTGGCACCAGCTTAATTTTAGGACCAGGGCTCCCAAGCTCCAGGGGCATTGGGCTGGGTACATTGTGGCAGCCCCCATCCAGGCTAGCTAGCTCCAACAGCAGCAGTGGCAATTTCCTTGTCCTGCCCCAGCATGAACTAGACATGGGGCTCTAGCAGCCAAATTTGCACCGGCCCAGCGCAAGCCACAAGAAAAGAGACCCACAGGCTCTGTGCCAGACCAGCATGGTGGAATCCAAGCCTGCACTGCAGCCATTCAGACTGGGGGCCCAGCTCTGTTGCAGGGTCCCTGCACTGCCACAGCCAGTCCCGCTGAAGCCGGCTCCAACTATGGATGCCCAGAGCCCACCCAGATGAAATTTTGCTACAATTTTTAAGCATCCAATTTCCTAAGGATGGAGGAAAAGATATCTTCCCTACTCCCTATTCAGCAAAAACAACCTTGCAATATGGTTTTAAAATTTTTAGCACAGCAGGCTCTACAACTCATAAATCACAATGCACTTCCTTGCAGCTCCCTCTTTACAAACAGCTAAATTTAAAAAAAGCAGTAAGTACTGCTCTTTTCTGTTGGAATGAGAGCTCTATCTACAGATCTCTGCCTGCATTTCAAACCAGTAATGCCTCAAGGTCCAGTACAAAGGAGTAAATGGTTCTGGTAACTCACACTGAGCAAGTGTGCAAATGTACTTCTCCCAGGGTCAGGCTGCCGTTATTGCAACTGCCTGAGTATCATGTGCAATTTGTGCTTTGCCATGTTCAAAAATGCAAATAGCCCTTTGTTAGAAAGCAGCAGGAAGTATTATCCCCTGCAAGTGGCTATACTTGAGAGTTCAAGAAATTCTGTGAATCCTTCCCAATTCAAAGTTGGCTGTTGAAAGCTCTGCTTCTGAGAATATGGTAACATCTAAAACTGAAACAGACTAATCTAAAAACACTTAAAAATATTCAGACTGTTCCTCCTCCTAAAGTAAATTACCAAAATCTTCAAATAAAATAACAATGTCTCATCTCAAGAAGGGTCACATTGGTAGAAGGAAATGAAGAGGCACAGAAATGCTGCCCCACAACAAAGTGTACTCAGAAAGCTGAGGAGGAAAATCTATTGTTCTTGTAAAATTGTCCAACTAAAATTGAAGCTTTCGACAACTGTTTGCTGAAGCAAATTAAATCAATAAATTTCCCTGAGACTTAAATCGCATGAAATAAGTCAAAGATAATAAATCATCACCACAATGAAACCCTTCTCTCAATTAGTATCTTTCTGTGGCAGATGACTTGGTGTTTCTGATATCTGCTGTGGATATGGCTATGTTAGAGGTTGTACTGGAATCTTCCTTAATTTGGGAGGGTGATATATGAAAACACTGCCATGGCCCAATCCTGAGTTCCAGACTGAATTAAATACCCTTCTTCAGAGTTCTCAGTGGGAGGATCCCTTTCTCCTCAAGGTTCTCTTCAGCAAAATATTTTTTACTGTTGGTTTTCTCTTTCATATGTCATATATCCCTGCTTCATTCCCCAATAGGACTTGAAGCATTTCAAGCAGCAGATAGTGAAGCAGATTATAAATGTATCCTAAAACACTCCAAGATATAGTTTAAAGATTTTTAAAAATAATGTTAAAATTCATAAAGCAATCGAGTTAATTAAAATGGATCTGAAACTAGGAAGTGAAGAAATCGAAAGTATGTGAATCCATATGGAAGAACAAAATGTACTTGCAATACATGTTGGTGGAGTTTTGCACATGAAACTTCCTGTGGGGAGTCTTGCAAGCAGAGTAGACACTGTCTTCAGTTCATTCATTAATCCAACAAATGTTTATTCAAAGCACCTGCTATGTAATACTGCAATATTGCTTAAGAAATAGTCTTCAAATATCCATAGCTTGTCTTTAACCTGGTCTCTGATCAAAGCCAAAGATATAAATATTTATCTTTGACTCAAGTCAAATAAACGCAAATGAGGGGAGGAAGAAAAGCCTTTAAACCAAGGTGGGGAAAAAAGACAAGAAATATATTTTACTAGAAAAGTAAGGTTTTAGCTAGGACATGTTGTACTCTGGTGATGTAATTTGGCCCCAGCGACAGATTAAAGACTATTTGACTAGTCTATATTGAATAGTTAGCGTCCCTTGAAAAACAAATTTCTCAAAATTCTGTTTCAAACATGCTTCCCCAAGAGGACACATGCAACTTAGGGCATACTTGGGCTCAGCTGATGTTGCATGATGAAGGAGCCTGAGTATGTGACTAGTTTTAAGAGACAGAGTCAATATTCTGTTTTGAAGCTCAGGAAAGCAGCTTTCATCTTTTGTTTTAACAGAAACAATCATGCCTCAATATATATAGGCAGGTACAGGGGTGTCTTTGAACAGGTCCAATTTTCTTCCTCAACAATAGGGATATTTCTGCTGTTCGAATGCTTTACATAGTACCTGATACAGATGCCTTTGAGCAGAAAAAAAAAAAATTTAAGGAAGACATTTATTAACAGTATGCTGCCTCAGTGGGCTGTTTAAGAAGACAAATTTAAAGTAGCACTGGATCTTAGTGCTCTCCACCAAGATGAGTTCTCTGTGCTCACCAGTTTTGCATACAGTGCACAACTCTAGAACAGAGTTGCAGGCACACTCTCATAGTGGGGCGGACGAGTGCCTGACAATCCACAGAGGACAATAATGACATGCATCCCCAAACAAAAGCGAACTTGTATCCCTCTCCCTGTCAACAAAAGATGTTCTTACCTAAGATATATTGAAATGCTGGGTTTTCCACTAACTTTTCTCCACAGAGGAAAACTCTGAGAGTGTACATGATAATGCCTTTGACAAATGTCCATCACATTCAAACTGTTATTTGACTTTGTAAAATCACCTCTGGCTAAGTCTAAACAAAAATATGTGCTCCCAGCTCTCTAACTGCTTACCCAACCCCACAGCACCACCACTGCAATGACTTCCTCATCCAGAAAGAGTGCCCTACCCATATTCCCAGAGAGGAAAAGCCAGCACCAATTCCCAGCTTGCTTGGGAAGATGGATGTGAGGAGCTATACTTCCTAAACCACTCCCAGAAAACATGCAGTGCAAGAGTGGCATCTGGCAGGTCTAATCATGAAGCAAACACATACAAGTGAGCCAAAATAGGATCCCAGAAACCATATTGCCCTTCTAGCCGGTTAAATGGAGGGGGAGGGGGTGCAGAGTAAAAGGCACCATTATCCAGGCTGGAGAGTGTTCAGACCAGAACTAACACACCCTAAAAGTATAAATGATCACCCTCGATATTTAAACTATTACAGTAATTGAGAATCAGTCTATTCGTAATCTGCTGAGACATCCAATATTGATTCAATAAAAGTCTGCTAGCCGTGGCATCACTATAACTCTCCAATAAAAAAAAAAAA
This sequence comes from Scalopus aquaticus, assembly GCA_004024925.1. Lineage (NCBI taxonomy): Eukaryota > Metazoa > Chordata > Mammalia > Eulipotyphla > Talpidae > Scalopus > Scalopus aquaticus. The sequence continues at coordinate 33,057 of PVIJ01010204.1, read as the reverse complement.
TCAGTGCTAAATTTGATACAGAAAGCAAAGAATTCTATCTCACCACTTTTTTATCTTAATTACTAGTACTTAGAAGACAAAAGATTTCATTTTAAAATAAGGATTAAAAAGTCCAAGATAGCTTGGGAGTAGAAAAATAAGCAGCACTGGATTCGTAGTCAAAAATCTCAGTTTTCCCTTATTTCTCTCTTCTTCCAAAATCTATGGAGACTATGGACTATTTTTTCATGCATTCTCTGATTCCAATATTTATATTGTTCCTACTCTAAGCTAAGTACTGTGCAAGTTTCCATCAGTCTGATTCTTCATTCTTAATAAATTTAAGAAAAAATTTATATCTATTCTGACTAACATACAAGGCTGTTGGAGAACTAAATGAAATTATGTAGTAGTTCTTAGTAACCATAAAGCATTGTGAAATTATGAAGTGACTTATTAAAAACATTCTAATATGCTTGAATCTGCATCTGACCACATTGAGGGGTTTATGTGTATGTAAGCAGAACTCACGCAATTATGCAGTGACATATGTATAACATGTGAGCTATAGCATACTAAATATAATTGATAGAAGTAGAGAGGCAGAACATTTGGGTGAAAAGTAGTGGACTTATTTTTATTGAGATAAGATTGGTTTACAACATTGCATGTGCTTCACAACATAGGCTCACAGCTCCTCATATACATGTCCTCACACCTCCCTACTAGCAAGGTACCCAGAGCCCTCCACCATAGTCCATTGTGCCCCCTCCCTATCTCGTAACCTCAATTCCATAGCCAGTTTTCTAAGGTTCATTATTGGTTTGGTTTTAATCTGACCCTGTATTTTGCTTCTCTATATTCCGCATTTAAGTGAAACCATCTGTATTTATCTTTCTCCTTCTGACTTATTTCACTTAATATAATCCCCTCCAGTTCCATCCATGTTGTCACAAATGGTGAGTTCACCTTTCTATAGCTAAGTATTATTCCAGTGTGTGTGTGTGTGTGTGTGTGTGTGTGTGTGTGTGTGTGTGTATATATATATATATATATATATAGCAATAGTGGAATTTTTAAATTCTCAAAATAACTGTAAATGGGGACAAAGCATTTACAATTTAGAAGACAATGCATGGAGAGAGAATGCAGAACTCTGCTTCATGCTGTGTTCCGGAAACCACGCTGTCTTGGCTCAATTATTAGCTCTACCACTTTCAGTTGTTGTGTAGGCAAAATGGTTTAGTCTCTCTATCTCGGTTTCCTCATCTATAAAATGTGATCAATTATAGCATCCACCTTTTGGAATAGTTGGGGGGATATAGGTGGGTTAACATATTAAAGTACATGTTACATACCACATTGTAAGTCTCCCTAAGGATGGACTGTATACAATGTAGATTTCCATCTTTTGCATTTAAGGGGGAGGGGTTATTAGAGATAAGTATGCTCATAAATCAATTCCATGATTTAGCTTTTATGTCATTTCTATTTAAAAATAAAAATATTACGTTGCCTGCCACAGTCGAAAGTCCTTCACTGCCTTTTACAACTCTCCATTTTCCTCCACATTCCAAACATTTTCACAACTTCTAACGTGAATTCTGTAATTCAGTTTTTTCCCCTTGTAAATTTTCCATTTTAATTTCCCATTTTATGGACTCTTTCCATTATCATAATCATTGTTTCCCCTTTTAAAAAATAACTCATTTGTTCTTCCTTTCTACTTCCTTACTACTTTGTAAGTTGTTCTTTGATACTTTTACAGCAAACCGTCTTGAGAGTTGATTATACTTGCTGTCAGAATTTCCTGTTTCACTCCCTCTTGAGTCTTTTCTAATGGGGTTTTATTTCTTGCTAGTCCCCCTAAAGGAGCTCTTGTCATCACCAATGATCTGAACATTGTCAGACCGAGCTGACCTTCCTCACGGCTCCTCTTACTCATCTATTCAGCAAAAGTTGGCATTACTGTTCACTTATTGCTCTTGAAACACTTTCTTCATTTTGGCCTCTGAAACACTGCTTTCAGTTCTCCTATGTCACCTCTCACTCATTTTTAATGGTTCCTTCTTATCTTCCTGACCTCTAGCCATTGATATAATTCAGAATTGATGTTCACGCCTCCTCTCTTTCTCCACTAACTCCTTAGCTCATCTTATCCAGGTATATGGCTTTAAAAAATATTCAAGTTCAGATTCTCCTATCCACTGAAATCCAGACATCCACCTTCCATTGGAAAGTCTAGAAAATCTCAAAAGTCAGTGTCCTGCAGAACTTTTGATCATTTCTTCCATAGATATCACTACCCCCATCTGCCTAAATTCAGCAAATTGAGACTACATCAGAGTAAATCTTCCTTGATTAACCTCCTTCTCTCATTTAACACTCTACAGTCATACACACATATACACAGACATACTCACTTTACATTCAGCCCATCAGCATACACTGTCAACTCCTGGTGGATGTATAGCCAACCTCCAGCCAGATCTCACAATTGCCACAGGCACCTAAACCCAAGGCCTCTTTGCTTCCCACTTGGCCTTCTTGTAAAAGCTTCTATGCACTTGCTCTTGTTTCCCTATCGTCTACTATGCTGTAGCCAGAGTGAACTTTTAACATAAATCAAACTAGGTCACTTTTCCGCTCAAAATAACCACATCACTTCCCTTTAATTAGTCAAACCCAAGCCTGCACGGTGCTTTCACTAAAGCCCACTATGCCACTGCTCCCTCTCTGACCTCACCAGCCATTCCTCACAACATTTTCTGGTCCGCTTTTCCTATCTCAGCTATACTGCCCCTTTCTTTCCTTCCAACATACAACTCTCCACAAGAATATAAGCTCCAGGAGAGGGAAGACTTGAGGGTTTCACTGCTGTATCCCCTGAACCAGAGAGCCCAGCACACTCCCATGCTCACTGAAAGAACGGGCAGAATGAATGCTGCGTCTTACCCTTTATGGTTCCACAAACAAGTACTTCTACAAAAACCAGTGCCAGCCTAATGCCTATACTATGTCAAATCTCGTTGTGAACTCTGAAGGTAGCATTATCATCCAATTACGCATATGAAGAAGCTGAATCACAGGAAGGTTATTTCATGTCCCACATCACACAGCAGGAAAGGGGCAGCACAGGCTTTGAAACTGGAATCTGTGCTCTTTTCACTAGGCATCTGCCCTCCCTAAACATCTCACAATCATTCTATTCCTCAAACTGGCTTAATGTTCTTACCATCTCTGGAATGCCCTCTTCCAACCCTAAATCTCAGATTTCTATTATAATCAATGCTTCTCTTAGTAGCTTCTTTTTTTTTTTTTTTGACAAATCGTTCCAATTTATATGAGTCTCTCTGTTCTCAGGATTAAAGTGTTTAAAGTTTGTGTAGTACTACAAAGCTCTCAAGTATAACTGCTTTTCCACAGTTTTCTAATTTCTATGTGTGCATTAGTTTTATCTGTCCAAACACAATCCAGAACTTTATTTTGGAGACTATTTCACTTAAGTGTCTTTCTGTCTCATATTTATCACTGAGAATTTCCCAAGCAAGTGCTAAATGATGGTTTAACCTGAAGACACAAACACATATGAAAAAAATACAAGGTGTTTGATATCAAAAGCTACACGTCATACTCTGGCCATTCAAATATTCTTATCATTAGATATAAGAGCACAGAGAATAGATGCCCATTTTTTTGGGGACTAGTGAAAGTCTCATAGATCAGGATTTTCCTTTCCAGTCCTGCTAAGCTTTAGTTTCCCATTGTCACTATTACATACACACACACGCACACACAGTCACTGTTAGATACATATGCTGAAATAATTATAATAATTAAATAATTATAAATAATTGTAAGTTCGAGACTAAACTGCATGTGAGTGGGATATTCACCTGTCTCTTGAGGTCTTCATTTCTTGCTAGCTTGGTCCACTAAAACGGTCTCCTAATTGGTTTTTCTGTTTATTGTCTCTCCTGTTAGCCACTCATCAAATATGACCCTATTATAAATAAATCAGTTCACATCACCCTCCTGTGTAATACCCTCAGAGGCTATGAAAAGCTCCTGACAAAGGCTAAAATCCAACCTCTGACAATGATCTCCTGGTCCTATCACTGTTAGCTCACTATGCCTTAGTTACAAAGGTCTACCATAAGCTCCACAAATAATTAAGTTCTTTCCATACCAGAGTCGGACATGTTACACATCTTATTACTCCCACATAGCACACCCTTTCCCATCTCAATATGGTCAGTTGCTTCAAGTTCAGCATAAATGTCACCTACTTGGAGAGGTTTTTTCATGATTTCACAATTCAAAATTCTAATCCATCATCAATTTTCTCCATTTGGACACTATGTTTTCATTATGGCACTTATCTCAGTAATTATTTAATGTGTTTCTCTAGGGGTTTTGGTCCTGGTTTTTCTTTTGTTTTTACTTATTCACTTGTTTCCTCTGTAACAACAAAGTGTGGGATCAGGTCTGCCTTTTTCAACATTGCCCACCCTCCCCCACCCGTGTCTAGAACACCGTCTGATTTATAAGCAATTGTCAGGAAATATATATTAAATATATCAATGAATATTTGCAAGGTTTAAGGGTATATTTGACTACCTATTATGTGATTCCGTTTATATGAAATATCCAGAATAGGCAAAACAACAGATATAGAAAGCTGATGTGCGGCTGTCTAGGAATGGGAGGGTGAGGGGGAAGGACGGTGATGACTTAGTGTACAGGATTGCTTTTGGGGCAATGAAGATATTCTAAAAAGGATTGATGGTTGAGCAAATTCTCATATATACAAAACTCATTAAATTGTACACTTTAAATGGGTGAACTGCATAGTATATGAATCATGTCCCGATAAGGTTTTCCTCTCCCCTTCAAAAAGAGCATATTTGATTAATCCAACAGTTACCTGCTTTTCAACATTTCATTGATAAAATGTGTACACTAGCCTATATTTTATTTTTATAGTTCTTCAGGGTATAACAAAAAATAAGTGAATAAAGGGATAATGCTAATAAAGCCATCAAATAGTCAAGAAGCATTTACTCAATACCTATTTCATACCATGTAAGGTATTTGAGATAACCGAAAAGAAAAATGCCTCAACACTGTTCTTAAAGGATTTGAAAAACCAATTTAATTCAGATTAAGATGATTAAGAAGAAAACAGTAAAGATCACAGCATCAAAAGCCTCTGGTGGCCCATCTCCTGCCCTCCAGCCCTTCTTACTCCAGCAGGTACAGCAGCAATCAGCTGTGTACAGTGACAAACTAAAAACCCCTCACCCAGCATTTTACCAGGGGACTCCACTGCATCCATGTGAACAAAGCAGAATTGTTCAGTCATTCCAGCATACATGCAACCTGAAGTAGGTTACACATTTATGCAGTGTTTACCACTTCTTCAGCTTTGCCCAGTAAGACTGAATCACAGTTGCCCAGAGCAATGAACAGCTCAAAAATGTGCCTTAGATTGGTTGTTATTCCTTTCCTCTCTATTTTTCAAGTATTCTAGTTTTGTGTTCTGGGATCATGTGCCCAAATAAACTATCCTGTCTCAGGTCTGTTTCAGAGAGGGAGAAATCTCAATTCACACAATTTCTAGGTCTATTTCTCTATTCTCATCAGTTTAGCAAGAGGAACCAAATATTCTGAATCCAAAGCATGACCTACCCTCAATCAGGTAATAGAGTCATAAATTCTGCTTAGGTCTACACACTTGCCAACCTAATGCATTCAATGATTCGTCCATTCTTTTCTCACCTATAGGTGTCCTATAAACCGGGCTTTCCTCTTAAGTTCCAGAAATACATCAAAACAAACAACACAATCCATACTCTCTGGAGATGCTATTCTACTTACAAGAAACAAACAATAAGTAAATATGATAGGCCAGATGCAGATAAGTGATATAATAAAAACTGAAACAGAGGAAAGTGAGGAGGAAAAAATAGAATGAGGTGAAAATAGAGTGAAAGAATCTATGAAAAAGTGATATTTTAGCAGAGAGCTGAAATGAAGTGAGGGAGTTGAGTCCTGAAAATATCTGGAGGATAATGGAATGGCAAGTGCAAAGGCCTGCAGTTAGGAAAGAATTTGGTATGTTCAAGGAAGAACAAGAAGGCAAAATGAATATTGAAGAGGCATGGAGGAGAATGGCAGGAAAGCGGCATGGCAACACCTGAAGGTAGAGTTAGATTTTATTCTGAGAGCAAGAGGAAGACATCGGAGTATTCTGAAAATCAGGAGTGACATGATTGAATTTACATTTCTGTGAAATCATTCTAGCTGTGATGTGGTGAACTCAATGTGGGAGGGCAGAGGTGAAAGTAGACGAACCAGTGAGAAAGCTCTTATGGTGGTCGGGAAAAGAGGACAATAGATAAAGATGGAGAGAGGGGCTAAGCATTCAAATGACTTTAGCATCTAACAGAAAAGTGAACATGTTATTTTTGCTCAAGCATTGCTTTTCTTGCAAATGAACATTTTGAAAAAAACTATTCACATTTAAGCAAAAAAAATGTTAAATGATTTTTTAAATAAGAAAATAGGAAGCTGACATGTGATATTAGTGCTCAATGTTGTTTATAATGAAAAGTGAGGTCTTATTTTTAAGCAGTTATTTTTAGGAGAAAAATTAGATCATCCGTCTCTGTCACAATTTACAGAAAATCACAAGTCAAAGTAAATTATGTGAATTCAGGGGAAAGAAAATCTCAGGCTCATTGTTGTAGTTATTGAAAAATTAAATTAATGGATACATTTATTAGTGAAGGAATGTAAGATAAAAGCCAGCATGATTTAAGAAGAGAGTGAACAATTTCCTGAAGATTATAACTGCTCATTTTTATATACAGGACATTAGTATGAGCGGAAATTTGACATTTCAACTGAAATAAAATTTTAGAGACACACTTTTTGAGTAAGTGAAATATAATGTATTTTTAAAATATTTCAGAAAACTTCATTTTAAAATACAGCTCTTGCATGTTCAATGATCTACTCTGCTTACTCACATCTTTAAAAAGACAGTGCTCACATGAAAAATTACCGAGCTAGAAAAATGAAAACAACATTTTTTTTTTTGACACAGGCAGACATCTTTTTCCTTCTTTAACAAGAATTTCTTCTATTAATCACCAACCCTTGGGCCTCCCTGGTGGCGCAGTGGTTAAGCGCTGCGCTGTGGAGCTGTTGGCAGCAGCGATGAGTGGGTCAGCAGCAGCGAAGCAAGTTCGACACCCGGCCAGGGAGATTCCCACATAGCACGGCAGACCTCTCCTGCCTCACCCGTTGCTCCCCTCAGCAGTGTACTTCCCTTGATCTGCCTGTTCTGTTCCCCACTCTGTCTCTGGTGAACCCTCTCGCCACCCCATGCCTCTGGCCTGTACCCCAGATTGTATAAGCATAAATAAATAAATCTTTTAAAAAAAAGAAATTAAAAAAAAAATGAAGACCAACCCTTACATGGTAGTTGCTATATACTAGGTTATGTTAATATATTTTAAAGCATTTATTGCTCACAATTATATTAGGCATATACTATAAATTGACCCATTTTAAAGATGAGGAAAATAAGCCCCCAATAAGTTAAATATCTTAAGCAAGGGCTCATAACTGGGAGCCAGACTCTAAATCCAGGCAGAGTGGCTCCGCATTCTTAATCACTGTATACATCACCATTGATTGTTCCATACACCTGACAGCTTGGTTTAGAAGGAAAAATAAACCAGAGGCAGCACCTGAAGGATGTAATTCAAGAAAAGCAAAGGAGGTGCTGGGGTCCATGGTTCTCCTCAATAGTTAATTCTATGGATTCCAGGGAGGATGCAAGTGACATTTTCTAATCCTGTCATATCCCCTAGAACTGTGAGAGATTCATCTTCTGTATAGTAGGCAGCTCCTCATATCCTGAGGATTTTCTTCTACTCGTATCAGTTGGGTGCTAACCTGCTCTGTAATAATACCAGAGCATCATGCCTAAGAAGCTGAGTTTTTATTCAGCTATGTGAATAAGAGCTAGTTTCAAATACTAGACTTCCTTATTTCTTATTTAGAGATTTTACTTAAGACTGAAAATTACCCTTGCCATAAGGGGATTTTAATGTAAGAGGAAAACATTTCCTTTTAATTCCAGGATTTTTTCCCTCCAACTGAACTGAATGACAAGTTCAAAATACCATTCACTCAAAGCATGTACCCTTCCTCAAAAGTGACTTTAAGATTCTTGTCTCAGGAAATCTTTCCAGACATTTCCATACAGTTAGTGCAAAAGCCTTAACATGAAAATATAATAAACAGGTTTTCACTTTATAGTACCCAAATACAACCTCATAAAAATCCAATGAAGATGATAAATCAGGTACCAGCATTCAGTATTACCAGATAAAGAAGCTACAGGGCAGAGGCCTTAACAGTCTTGCATAGGACCCCACGCATAGGCAAAATATGGAGGAAACACGTGGGTATGATTCCATCAAGTGAGATTAGAACAATGACCTCCTGATGGTGAACCAGTCATTCAGTTGGCTGATGAAAGCACAACTAGTGCTCAGGTCCAAGCTAAGGGACAGAGCCCCATTGAGAATCATCTGACACTCCCCAGCAAATTACTTACCCAGCCAGAGGCTGTTTCCTTACCTATACAAGGAGGCTAGTATTAGGACCTGTGTCCCAGAATTATTGAAAAGAGTAAGCAAGGTAGTATATATGTTAGCATTTAGCACAGCACCTGGCACAAGGAAATTTAATAAACTTAAAATCTCTGCAGTAAGAGGTGTCTAATAATAATAAAGCTCCTCTCACTGTGGGGTGGAGAGGTGACCTAGAAGACATGTATTGGTAATGAAGGAGAAAGCCTTTCCCAAGCCTATGAGCTTATGGAAAGAGGTAGCAGGTAGCACCTTGCTAATATACGTTCTTTGTATACCTATTTTGTCCATACAGGAGGACTTTCTCAGAAATGTCCATACATTTACAAAGAAAAGTCTTATAAACAAAAAGTTATTATGATTTTCAGAGACACCAAAATAAATTTGATCAGTGTTTAGAGTCACCAACTCATTAAATTTTCCATTAAGATCACTGTAAATTTTATTGCTTATACTTTAAAGATTGTCAAATACAGGAACCAAAACTAAATCACAGGAACTTTAAAATATAATCATTATTAATTTAATTGTATAATTTAGCATTCTTGCATTTTATTATGTATTTCCTGTGTCATTCTTTAATTTCTCCATATGTTTTAGCTATATAACTAAGTTAGAAGAAATTCAAATACAGACACCACATCCTACAGTTTTCCTGCAACACTTACTATAATTTCTAGTCCATAGTAAAAGGTCAAAACCTTGGTAAGGTGTTGGGAACTAGATTCCATATCAAGTTCAGTGGTGGAGAGGAAATTTCCCCCTACCCTCTACATTCTTCTCAGGCTGACTGAACAATCAAATTAATATGAGACAGATTAGTAGGAGAAAATCACATATTCAACTACACATGCATGGAGAATCTACAGGAATATAAATTCTGAAGTAAATGGGGTCAAAAGATGGCCTTACCCTGAACTAAGGACTGAGATAGGGGCCTGGAGCTTCGAGGAGAGAGGAGAGGGATTCAAAGGACGAAAGTGCCAGATGCTCTGTAATTACAAGTTTGCCCTGACATATGGATAACTGTCTCTGACAGAAAGGCTATTTCAGGATATAATACTATATCTAGGTAAAACCCCCTATTTTCATTCCCCTACTTTCACTCCTTCTAGAGAGAGGAGTAGCAAATAGTTTCTCATGTACCTCCAGTGCCTCAACTGACCTCAGGTTGAAATAATCCACATAACAAGGGACAAATCCTTTACAAGTATTGGCAAGGATTTGGAGCACATGAAACTCTCATGCATTACATGAAGCAGTCAAAACCGACACAGCCACGTTGGAAAAATATTTGGCAGCATTTACAGAAATCCAGCAATTCTGCTACACTTCCAGCAGATATGCATATACATGTGCAACAAAATTAAAATACATGTACAAAGACATTCAAACATGGGTTATTCTATGACAGAGTCCAAGGCTGAAACAATCAAAATGTTCTTTACGGATAGAATAAAACTATCTGACATTAAAAATAAACTGTTCTCTCTCATATCTCATAATCAGTGGTAATTCTCATAATCATAATGTTAAGCAAAAGAACAGAGGTTTAGAGTCTATGAGTCAATTTATATAAAAGACCAAAAATAGGTAGAATGAAATTGATAAAGACAGAAATCAAAATAGTGATTGTCTTTGGGTGAGGAACACAGGCAAGACTTCTGAGCACCAGAAAAAAAATTTTATAAATAAAAAGCCTCAGGGTCAATACCACTGATCTCCACGCTATCTTCTCTCTGCCTATTGATATTACTGTAATTTATAAATATTCCACGGAAACTATAAAGGGAAGGGGAAAGAACATCAAAACAAACACAAGTTCTGTTGCTGCTTTGAACTTACTTTGTAAGTCAGTCGAATTGCTAAATTCCTCTTTGCTCCCTCATCTTCAAAATAAGTGTATTGAATGGACATCTTTTCTCCCCTAGGCAACCCAATACATAGTGACTGACAGTATTTGAGAAGTATAACAAAAACACATTATGACTACAACTAATTAAAGATGACTTAAGTATCAGAAGAAACTTAAGCAAAGTGGAGTCATAATTGATGCTGTAAAGAGGTTTTAACATAAATAAAAGTTGAAATTGAAAGATCCCACAATGTTATGAACAGAACAATGTCATCACAAAAACCAAGCCAGGTAGTTTCATCACTAGCCAGGGTACCCTCAATCCTCAAACCTCTCCCTCTTCTGTAGAACCACCTCACTTGTACATTTTGTCCAGTCAATGGAAAAAATTCTCAGGGAATGGTGATAACATGATGATACAGCTCACTGCAATTAAGTCTTGCAAGGCTTATGCTTAATTGGATTTACATAAAATGTTACGTAGAGTATTGTATAGATTACAGGTATTTGGTAAACATCTGTAAATAAGACAGACACTTTAATCATAGAAGACATTCCTTGGTTTCTCCTTTCAGTGGGAAAAAGTAACCCTTTTCTTTACCTTCTTCTCTAACAGAAATCCTGGATCCTGCCTGAGGATCCTGCTTCCCTTGCATCTCCCTCAAGTATTGGTTTTCTCTCACCACCTTTACACAGTGGGCCAAGGAGGAGGGTAGGCAACCTCCTTGCTTCTCATCACAACTTCCCCTTTTTGTTTATTTCATTCTATTACATTACATTCTTTTCATTGCATTCCCCCTCTCCCCACCATAAAATTTCCTAACTTGGCATCTTATCATTGTTGGTGTCATCTACTGATGGCCGAGTCAGTGCCACTCACTGCTTGACAATTTTCCTCTGAGTTCACTGTAACTTTCTAAAGCACGACTCCTATCTTAAACTTTAGCCATTTCAATTCATACATAGATATTCCAACACCCTAGTCCTTTCCAGAATTTCTCTCCTCGAAGTCAGATCTTACACCCTCTCCCTCGGCCACTCACTTCCAATTTACAGTCTGCACCATATCGCCTACAAATACTCTATAAACTAAAGTTCATGCATCTCTTTTTTTCAACTACTTCCTACCTTCAAGCTCATTCTTTGCAGTGCAATTCTCTCTGATCGTCACACTTAAAGCTCTGAGGAACTAATTTCCCCAAAGGAAGTCAGAGGTAGTGTTGAGCCTACTAATCTTCTCTGTCTCTTACCCATCAGATATTGCTCCACAACCTTCACTCAAAATTCCATAGCAAATAATCATAGGTTCTTGCATAGGTCCTTGACTCCTTTCCTTGCTCACCATAATTCTCTCTCACCTGGGTTATTGTAGTATTTCTCCTACTTTCTATTTTCATCTACCAATAGTCTGTTGTCTATAGAGCAGCCACAGGGATCCTTTGAAAATGTAAATAGACCAGGTTTAATACTTTCAAGTGGCTTCCATCTCAGAGTAAAATGTAAAATCCAAGGCGGGCCAGTAGCCAGCATCCTTCCTATGTGACTTCCCGCCCACTGTGCTTTTCCACTTATGGCAGGCAGCTATCCTGTTTCCATCACTCTTTCTCAAAACCACCTAGAATTCTCTTACCCTAAACTTAACACCATGATGTACTCCTTTGCCTTCAAGTTTTGCTCATATCCCAGTTTTTGAACGAGGCTTACCTGAAACACTATTGGAAGCCCACCCACCCCAGCCTACAACCTGTTCTTTTTATCATTGTACTTTTAACCATCCACTATTCTACACAATTCATTAATTTATGGTCATTGCGTCTCCCATGTCTTCCACCATTAGAATAGATTCCATAAAGAACAAGAGTTTTGATTTATTTTATCCACTTATACATCCCACGTATTTAGATCAATGACATCACAAATAGGCAGTAAATATACTTAAGTAAATTAAACATAAATATGTCTCCGGGTGGCTGTCTGGATTTCATTATAACCAAAACCAGACTGCAGTAAGAACTTTCAGACTCCTTATTCAACAATCTTTTATACGAAGAGGGCTGAAAAAGAACACAAAGTTCCTAATAAAGTACAAAATTGATTTCTGCATTCCTCCCTTCACAGGTTACAGAAGTCCTAATTGTAGCTTTGCCAGTCTATAAAAGCATATCTAATTTGTAACTATCTAAAATATTATGTATAAGTGGCTAACAGTGAATTAAAACCATATCACTATCAATTAATTACGCAGGAATGGAAAACACAAGGAAGCTTTTGCAGGTGATAGGAATGTCCTTTACCTGGATTGTGGTGATGGCATCACAGATGCAGGCATAGCTCCAAATTGCTCAAATTGTATACATCAAATATGTACAGTTTTTATGCATCGGTTATTCCTCAACAGAGGTATTTTAAAGCAAAACAAATAAGTAATAAAGTATTATTTCATCGTAAATATCAATACTTAAGACAGACCATATTTGGGCCTCCCTGGTGGCACAGCGGTTAAGTGCTGCGCTGTGGAGCTGTCGGCAGCAGCAATGCGAGTTCGATGCCTGACCAGGGAGAGTCCCACATGGTGCGGCAGACCTCTCCTGCCTCGCCCACTGCTCCCCTCAGCAGTGTATTTCTGATCTGCCTGTTCTGCTCCCCACTCTGTCTCTGGTGAAGCCTCTCACCGCTCCACACCTCTGGCCTGTACCCCAGCTGTATGTATAAATAAATAAATCTTTAAAAAAAAAAAGAGAGAGAGAGACCATATTTAATTAAAGAAAATGAAAAGAAGATGGAAAACTTTTATGCCAATTTTGAAGGTGACTTCAAGGTCCTTCCAAGGTTATTAGAATATTTGCTATGTTTATTTCCAATTTAGAGCATGGTTTCCTTTCTGCCTGTTCCAAGTGAGTCACTGTTCTTACACTTCTAGTCCACAGATAGCTGTTTTTCAACAAAGGGTGAAGGAGTGCAAGTGTATTTGATATTACTAAGCAACTACTAAAGGGGGGTGGGAACAAAAACATTTTAAAAAGGGAAAAAATGAGCTGAAAATAACTGCACTGCAAATGAGAAGGGTGCAGCCACTTCCGTCTCTGCTCAGACGTAAGCAGAGAGGAGGAAAAACCTGTCTCCAAATCCGGTGGGAAATGTGATCATGTATAAACTGTCTTTAAGAGAAGCAGGATGAGTAAGCTAAATGTTCAACTAGTGACTCAAGGTCTGAGAAGATGAATTTCTAAGCTGTGAGTTTCTAACTCCAGCTATGCTTTCCCTCTGGGCATGAGGACCCCTGGGAAGAAGTGTCAGTACTGGATGGTCAGACATACTGGCTGTCTTTTAGGGGTTCTAGTTTTATTCATATTAGCCTTGCTTCTTTCTCTTGTTTGTGATTTCAGGACACAGATCTGTTCTTAGAAACTCACAATGTAACTCAATTTTAAAATAAGGGGAAGTTGGTTTTGCTATTCATTTATTTTTATATAGCACTTTTCAGTTTAGTAGTCATTTCAAATGAAATTTTAGCATGAAAGTACTTTCAGAGATTATAAACCACCTACATTGTTGATAATCTAGTCCAAACTTTTCCTCTTGAGAACAGGTAAATGGAGTGTAGAGGGGTCAATGACCTGCCTAAGGTCGAAGAGCTGGTGGGACTGCAGGTTCCCTCTCCATTCATCCTGCTTTCTTTCCCCTCACCCACACAAGTCTGTCAGGCAGGCATTACTACATGCATTTCACCACTAAGGAAAGTGAGATGTAGACTGTCCTTTGCCCTAAGCTGTGCAAACAGTAAGCAGCTCAGATCAAGTTTAATCCTCTCTTAGATATGGCTTCCTGCCCTCAGAAAAACAAGCCTGAAAAATAAACTGCAAAGCATGTATGTCTTGGATATCTACCACCAATCATTCTATCAAAATCTGCATTTCATTATTTTCATATACTTTTTCAGAAAAATAATCCTTTTTAATTTTAACTACTAAGACTCACAGCAAACATTTATGATTGTATTTTGTTCTCTTAGAAAAACAACTTTAAATCTCTTTTGGATGATTTAGAATAGTGTAAAATCTAGTAGGAGTATTGACTAGATCCTAAACTTACTTCCATTTGATGTTTATGTTTTGTGAACTATGTATAGACACCTTGAAATTTTTGAAAGGTTTTTTTTTCCTTCATTTTTTAACCTGTTCTAATTCTTTGGTTTTTGTTGACAAAGGCAAACAGTATTGTGAAGCATGCCCTCTGCTGGTAAAAAGAGGAAAACCCCCATACTTATTATTTTTTTTTTTTTTTAAGATTTATTTATATACACGAGCAGGGGTACCGGCCAGAGGTGTGGGGCAGCCAGAGGGCTCACCAGACACAGATTGGGGAGCAGAACAGGCAGATCACAAATACACTGCTGAGGGGAGCAGGGGGCAAGGCAGGGGAGGTCTGCTGCACCATGTTGGATTCTCCCCAGCTGGGCGTCGAACTCGCATCGCGCGCTGCCGACAGCTCCACAGCAGACAGCTCCACAGCACAGCGCTCAACCGCTGCGCCACCAGGGAGGCCCAAAAACTGCCACACTTAAAAGAGATCCTATCAATTAAAGACCTGAACTATACGAAGATACAAATAATTGATTTTTACAGTAATTATCAAGTTATAATGTAGATATTGAATTGCAAAGAGTACATACTTACAGGAATAGAAAATTAAAAATTTGTTATTTAATTCATTTGCTTTAGTGCTAACTAAAATCTAACAGAGACAACAACTAGGAAGATAAAGTGAAATCATCCTCAGATAAATGAAGTCACTGCTGTTTTTCACCATATCTGACAAAGTAAACTGTCAATTTATTGTCAATTCCAAAGTCGTAATTGCACACAATGACCTTATCATCAAAGTGGAAGTCACCTATTTGGACCAAGATATCTTTTCCCTACCCAATTTTTCTCAATCATTCTCTAGTAATACTCCATCACCCTTTTAATTTTATTTTTTTTAAAGATTTATTTTATTTTTACATACAAGCTGGGGTGCAGGCCAGAGGTGTGAGGCAGTAAGAGGGTTCACCAAAGACAGAATGGGGAGCAGAACAGGCAGAAAGACCAAAATACACTGCTGAGGGGGGCAGTGGGCGAGGCAGGAGAGGTCTGCTGTGCCATGTGGGATTCTCCCTGGCTGGGCATCGAACTCACACCACAGCTGCCAACAGCTCCACAGCGCTGCGTTAGCCCACTGCGCCACCAGGGAGGCCCTCCATCACCCTTTTTAATATTTGTTGGGTGTGTGGGAGGGGTGGGTGGAGAGAAAGAGAGACTCTGATCTATAACTCACCACAAATATTCATTACAAGCATGTACTTTGGACTCAGGCAAGTTACTTATATTGTCAGCTGCAAACCTAGGATAATATTTCTTACTTTATAAGATTGTTTTGTGGGCTAAACAGAAAATATGTTGTTCTATTATGGGGTGTTGAGAAACAGGTCAGCCCACGAAGCATGACAGACATTGAAGGAAACCCTAGGAAGCTGATGACAATCTGTCCTACGTGATTTGTCCCCTGGTGCCCTCCACCATCCTCCTGACTTGCTCTCTTCTGCTCCAGACATTCTGACTCCTCACTAAGAACCCCATACTCCCCCCACCCCCAGAGCCTCTATACTTGCTGAAGCCCGTGACTATCAATTTCTTCATACATATAGTCGCATGACCTGTTTCCACAGTTCATTTAGGTCTGGGCAGAAATGTCATCACATCAAAGAAATCTTCCCTGTTATACTGCATTTCTTTCTAGAATTTGTTAATTCCTATTATTACAATGATTTTCTTATATATTCCATAACTTCTCACTAGTAGGCAGGAACTTTACTTATTTAGTTCACTGATCTGTTCACAAAGACTGGAAGAGTACCTGGTTCACAGTAGGTCATCCATTAATATTCATGTGAATAAGTTAATGAAGTTCTAGGGGATATTACAGAAATATCTCTACTTTGGTCAACAATGTCTAAAGCCCCATCCTGTGAATTCCGTTGCTTCTCTTCAGCGAACAGACCCCCTACTCTTCTGATTAATCCCTAAGAGTACTTCCAGAAGTCCTCATAACTATTTTTTGCTCACTAGATCACCAATTTATCACCCCAAATATTAAAGGATACATCCTAATAGTTAATGGCAGTAGAAGAGATGCATTGGGCAGGGTGTGGAGAAAAGCCACAGAGCTTGCATGCCCATGCCATTCTCCCTCAAATCTCCACATGTTTAGCAACCGGCAGCTCACAGCCCCTTCCTCTTGGGCTTGTATGAAGCCTACATTACGCAGGCTTAAGTGATTGAGTCATTGGTCCCTGGCAAGTGAAATCCACCCCTAGTCTCTCCTCCCCACACACAGAATTCAGGATTCAGAGGATGGGATTGAAAGTCCCACCTGTATTCCTGTTGGTTTCCTGGCAACCAATCACTTCCCCCTCAAGTGATTCCCAAAAATTACCTTCATTAACATAACAAGAAATACCTTTAACCATGTCAATGATATACATACATATGTACAAACATATGTATATATGTATGCATACGTAATATTTCCTATACATGACAATTTTGTAGTCTATCCCAGTCTTAAAACACAGATTTCTAATAGTAAAATACTCAGAAATGTGTCAAAAGATAATGCACACTACTAGAATCTCATTTAGTCATTAATAACTTTCCAGTTCCTCATATTATATGAAAATTTCTCCCAGAATGAGACCTCTTAGATTGGCAGGCTTCTCTTTCCCTCTTAGCAGGTTCCAGTAGCAGAATGATCTCAGCCAATAATACTTCATTCTTTCAAACATCTGGTATAATCGAGCTAAGACAGATTTCTTACTCGGAAGAGCTTTCAAGGTCCTAATATAATGTTGGATTTCCCTTGTTATCCAACCCATTTATTCACCCTTTTATCCTCAGCTATTACTTCACTATCTCTCAATTTATTTTTATTCAGACTTATCCACCTTTGCAAAGAGTCCTTGTAATTTTTCACAAAGAAATAAATTATAAGTAAATCAAATAATGGGTTATGAAGACACCATGAAAAAGTTTGATCAGATGTTTAAATAATTCATTGTACTACCATGTGAAATAATTGCCTTCTTTATTACCATCTTGTCCTTTTGACCACACATTTTAAGAGAAATAAATATGATTGCTACATAAAAATTGCTACCAAAATACCAGTCCAGGAAATAGTTAAGTGATTAAAATGGTAACTATTTCACATAGATTCCACACTTTTTAAATATGACTATAGTAGAATAATGCTTCCAAAGAGTGAAAAAGGAAAATAACAGAAATAGACAAATTATAAATGAGATCATATGTATCTACTTTTTTTTATTATGACATTGCCAAATCTTGTTACAATAAAAGTATTTTAACACTATCACCTACTAAGAATATTTTCTAAGTCTGATCCAAAAATGATAGGGCTAGAATTCTTTTTAAAGATATATTATAGTCTAATAAATACATGAAACTATAAAAACCCAACTTTAGGATGAAGACAGTTTAAGTATGTTTCCAATCAGTAAGGAATTAGCAAAATTATGAAATTCTAACATGTCCATTATTATCTGTCTAGGTGCATCAGGGTTACTCACAAGAAAAATGACTGTAATCATGTGTGTATTGAAAAATGCCTGATACTGCTCTTTTATTGCCAACATTTTTATTTTAGTGCCCTCAATTGTACATGATGAGAACTGACCTTTTAATGAAAATTGTGGGGTCAAATAGAGAAAAAAGAGAAATTGATAGAAAGGATTGTTGTTGCAATCATACTTGGATCTCCTCAAATGACCGACTGTTCTAAACAGTGCATTGTTCGTTATTTAAACATGCTTCTTAAGAAAATTTTCCATCCCATGTTGCCTGAGACCAAGTCCTGTAGCCCATATAATCAACAAAAAAGGTAGTTATGGGAAACTTCGGTACACAGCCACATGTACAACAATCACATTGAATGCATAATTTCAGATTTTTATAATACTTGGAAAAATAATAAATTATTTTTAAATCAAATGTATTTTGGGGAAACATCTTAAGATCAAAAGGTGAAACTGGTCCCATTAATCATGAAATCATCATGTTTTCTTGTATCCAACCTTCTTCTAAAAGTATCAAAAAGCAAGAAACCAAGTTCCTTAGAGTTTTTAATTTATTCATTTAAAAAGTATTTCTTGGGTCTGTTGTCTCAGGAACTAATAACTACTGGGAATATAACGATTATATTTCTCCCAACCCCTTTAGAGCTAACAGAAGCAATAACATGACAGAGAGGACTCCTGATTTGAGGGATACAATTGACATTGTGAAAAATTCTAAAATAAAAATCAAAGAGACTATGCATTAGAAGAAACCAATGTTTTGAAAAGTTTGCGATATGTACAAGGTCAAAAATGGGTACATCTTACATGTGAGCTGTGATATGCTAACTCCTGGGCCATGATTTTTTCCCAAGATTAAATTCATCTTCCCTCTTCAAACACCGATGAGAAGGCCTAACTGACAAAACAGTACATATTAAAATAGTTCATTGTACTTTACATCCCCAAACAGCTCTCCCAGTGACATAAAAGTAGAAAGGAAACTGGTCAAATAAGGTAATAACTTTGCTGTAACATACTTAGATGTGGCTGAGAAATACTAATTTCCATTAATTTTTACATTTTCCTACAATATTTTTCCAGTGTTCAAACATGTATACAAACACACAGTTTTGAAACTACAATATAAAATAGTGCACTCCTGTGCTTGGATTAGGTATTTTAGGATTAATACTCTAGTTTTAACTCTACTAAGTGCTTCTCTAAAACTGAGTTTGACTCATCTGCAAAAAAACTAGTACTAATTACCACATTTGTATAATGTTTGGCTGATCTCTTAGCATATGAATACTAAGTAAAATATGTTTGTGTATAATTTTAAGTATTGTTAAAGTCATTTCATAGTATAAGCTCAACAGTACAGCTAGAATGTGTAGAAATTAAATTTTTCATGCCTAATTTTTAGTAATATCCAGTAGACATTAATTGCAAGAGATTTAGCAGTGAAAATGATAATTCAGACCACCTGATATACATCAGTACATGGAAATTCATCAGTAAGTGCAAATTATCCTATAGTTAATTTTTTTTTAATTTGTTAACTCTGTGCTTCTTAAAGTAAGGCAAAAGTAAACAACAAAACATTCTGTCTGTAATAAAGGACTTATTTTTACATTTATTTCCCTTTTGGTCAATGTACCACAATGACATCAGCAGAAGATATACATATCATCTCCCTTACAATTCACCATTCAGAACAAAACAGTTGATTTGTAATAATACAGTATTTATAAAGAGAAAGATAATGTTATTTAATCTCTGTAGATGCTTGGTGAAGGACAAAAAAATGCCTTTGGTCAGAAAGAGGATGGTCCCATTTTTAGAAATACCTTTAAACCTCCACTGTTTATATTCTTACTGAATTTTCTTAAAGCACAAAAGGAGAAAAATTTCTACCTGAATGAAATCACAGCCAAATTATTTCAGCTTGAATTTCTTTGTTTTACTTCTAAGATTATTCTACAGAAAAAGTATTTGGAAATTTAAAGGGAAATAACATGCAGAAATAAAACACAGCACTTGAAATTTAACCTTACTGACAAAATGAGAATCAGTGTGCTTTTGATATTACAGTACTGCTAAATGTTCCACAATAAAACACATTCAAAAGAGAAAAAATGATTCTCTTTTCCCAATTTTTACAAGGCTAGGAAAAAAAAAAACACTTAAATCCAAATACTGAAGAAAAATATACTCTGCAGAAGATAATGTGACGCATGCTGCTGACAAACATCACCCTGAAATTTGCCCAGTTAGCATAAGAGTTCAGGGCCTCAATGCATACTCACACCCTCCTTTTGAAAATAAAAATTAATTCTTTGCCCAAGAGACATTCATGGTCATGTATTTTAAACTATGCCAGGTTCAAAAGAGGAACATTTAGATTACCTGCAGATGCCAGCATGTGAATAGCCTATTATTGAGCATTTACAGTTTATGGACAAAAACCCAGTAAATCTAAAGGGATAGGCTGTTGAAGAAGGATTAGTTTATCAAGACTATAAATGAGGTGGAATTTTACTACATGGAAATCAGAGATAAATTCAAGCTTTGTAGCTTATAAATTTGTTGTATTTATGGTAAGGGAAGCACAATAGAAATCAACGCCTGTCACTACCCACCCACAAATCTCTGATCATGGCATGTTAATAGTTTTGAAATAATGCAGGATCAAGTAGAACACAATTCTCCTGGTTAAAATACTTTAGAAGTAAGTGTGTTAATAAACACACAACAAGAAAAAGGAAAGAAGACTTCCTGTGGCTAATGGGTACCATTTGAGACTTAAGTTCATGGTAAGTCTAAAATTCCAATATCTAATTCTTCAGGCAAACACTATACCAGATATTTAACTTCACACACATCATCATCACACAGCATGGTAGCTCTGTTAGACTTATTCTAATATAAAAATCACCCTTATTACTAGCCCAATACCATGGTGTGAGTAATGAACTGCATTATAAGTTGTATAGGATCATTTAATGAACTGCAATAATATGAAATTGCTTTTCAGTGCAAAGTGTTTAGCCAGGTTGTTTCATTTAATAACCTATCTTTCCATTCAACTATTCAGTCTTCAAATCTTGACTATCTACAGTGAGGCACTGTGGGTGACTCAATATGTAAATATGATAAAGACGTTATAAGTTCAGCAATAACGTAAACTCACCTTCTTATGTAACAATCAAAAGCCAAAATACCATTACACTTCTACAATAATTGATACGATGTCAATAAGATCTTTTATAAAGTCTACCAAATTGGTGTCATCCTAATATGCAGATTAGAAATTGCCAAACTGGGACCCATTTTAATGAATAGTGGGATATTATATAATTGGGACATAATAAATGATCCTTAAACACTTGATATCTGATTGCTGAGTGATAACTTAGTGAGCTACTGTGAAACAAATTAACTAAATGTTTAAAATACAAATTTATTAGTTCTCAGAGGATCCCATAATGTGAGATGAAATTGAAGTGCCTCATGGTCACTAGGAACCATGGCTGATTTACAAGTCAGAGATGTTGTTGAAGAAATTCAACTCTGGACAACAAAGCATGAGCCAGGGCATAAATCACTGTTCATACCCATACCAGGAGAAGACAAAATTGCTTATTGTAGATCTAACCAAAGGAGAAATGGGTGACAGTGCTAGGGTAAGCCAGGCAGACAGGACCCCTAGTGAAAAAGACAAAGCTCAGTAAGACACAGGAGCAGGTAGACACACGAACAAAGCATATACATAATGAAATCATGTTGGGAAGTGCTGAGGCTCCACTGAATATTCAGTCCACAGACTGCAGAAATGCAGGTATGAAACCCAGGCAGAAGAGTTAGAAGAGGTAACACAGAAGCCATCCCCACACTCCCCAATCTCTTTCATGACCCTCTCCACCACAGAAAACCCAAGTAAAGACTAGTTCTTCCTGCTACACAGCACATGGATAGAAGCTCTGCACCCTTAAAATTTAAAAAGCAAATAGGAAGACAAAAAACACACAATAAACAGCAGTCTGAGTCCTCAGGGGAATAGAATACTACACCACAGAGAAAGAAAATCTCCAGAACCTGTCCACAAAGACATGGAAGACCTTTCCTTCCTATAGATTAAGTTCAAGATTGCCATGATAATGTACTTCATAAAAATGGAAGAAAACAGAAAAGCTTATCAAAGATCTACCTGAAAACCAAGTTAATGCCCTGAGATATAAAATTTACAGACGTAAGATCAAAACTGAAGCGTTAAATAAGAAAATAACCAATGAACTATGTAAAAAGATCAACCAACAGTAGTTAAAGGCATTCTGGAGAAAGCTATTGAAGAATAGACCAAATAAAAGAGTAAATAATAACCTTGAAGATGATAATTTAGCACAAAGAATCTGGATGGGAAGAAAAAAGAAAGATATGAAGAAAAAAGTAAATACATCAAGAATTATCCAAAGGCATGAGGAAAGGCAATATAAGAATAATAGGTATCCTAGAAGGGGCATAGAGATAAGGGAACAGAGAACTTTTTAAAAGAAATCATAAGGACAAACTTCCCAAAGTTGGAGAGAGAATTAAATATGTAAGTCCATGAAGCTAGAACACCAGGTTATCTAAACATGAGACCTACACAAAGAAACATGGTAGTAAAACTTCCAAGAGTTCAAGAGAAAGAGTACGGAAACTGGCTAGGAAAAGAGCCAAAAACACTGGTCAACACTGAGATCTTTAGTGACTTAAAAAGGCCCTAATCTGTAGTATCTTGGTGTGCTGAACATGAACCCTGAAAATTTTTATTTGCTCTCGTTTTGAAGATATTTCATACAATTCTTTATGCTTCACTGTGTAATTTATCCAGTAGGACTGCAACAACATCCTAAATCAGCCCAGAATGATGTAATATTGCATGTATAATACCATCATGCACACATCATCCAGAGTTGATTGCATCATTTTCTGATGCAATGCAATACTACTGCCAGGCGGCTGCTGAAGTAAGCTGACGTCAGCAATGCGCTAGATAAAGCCCTGTCGGAAAGGTTGAGCATTGAATATATTTCAGACTTTGTGCAAGACAGTTTATGCTACTGTTCCATAGAACTGTTCTTATTTTATCCATTTAGGCACAATACAGTCATGCCCCGAAAGTGCCTTAATAGCATGGACAATTTCTGCTCTGTTTGTGGGGAAGTGACATTTGCTAACCAGAAGAAAAGTATCACTTCTCAAGTGAAGAAGGCTAATCATCTTGACTTTGGATGCAAGATTGATAACTAAGACAAGCCTTGGGCCCCATATATATGCTGTGCTACATGTGTGACACAGCTTTCACAGCGGTTCAATGGAAAAAAGACCATCAATACTGTTTGCAGTCTCCATGGTGTGGAGAGGGCCAAGCAACCACCTAAAAGACTGTTACTTCTGCTTGGTTCCTCCTCTTTCCAGTGGAATAACGAAGCAAAAGAAGTCGAGAATAGTCTACCCAAACATTCCGTCTGCATTGAGACCAGTTCCACATGGTGAGGGACTTCCTATTCCAGAACCTCCAGCAGAATATTCTCTTGATTCATTTGATGAGGACAAGGGTGAGCCGACCTGTTCTTCTCCTGTTCCATCAGCATGCATTGATCCAGCTCTTCACTGTGGTGCATCATCAACCCCACACAGACTAACACAGGAAGAACTCAATAACCTGGTTTGTGATTTGGACTTATCCAAGAACAAGGCAGAATTGCTAGGATCAAGACTCCAACAATGGAATCTTCTGGAAGAAGATGTCACAATTACTTGATATCAAAAGCGCCACCAACAGTCGGAGCCTTTCTTCAGAAAGGAAAGTACTCTGGTATTTTGTTCTGATCTTGGGGGCTGAATGAATGCCTTAGAAATCACTCATGACCCACAAGAATGGAGACTGTTTCTAGACTCTTCGAAACGGAGTCTTAAGGCTGTGCTTTAGCATAATGGAAACCGTCTTCCATCTATTCCAGTAGTGCATGCGGTCCACATGAAAGAGACATAGGATAACTCAAAGCAGCTACTGAATTCCATTGAGTATAACAAGTGCAGCTGGCACATCTGTGGTGATTTGAAGCTAGTTGCCCTTTTAATGGGACTGCAGCAGGGATATACAAAATACATGTGTTTCTTATGCGAGTGGGATAGCGGAGCAAGGGAATTGCACTACTTGCAGAAGGAATGGACTCGCAGACAAAATGTAGCAGTTGGAGAGAAGAATATCCAGCACCCAGCTCTGGTCGAGGCCCACAAAATCCTGCTACCTTCCCTTCACATCAAACTAGGTTTGATGAAGAATTTCCTGAAAGCTCTGGACTGGACCTCATCAGCTTTCCAATACCTGCATGAAAAATTTCCTTGACTCGGCGAAGCAAAGATTAAAGAGGGAGTTTTTGTGGGTCCTCAGATTTGAGTGCTCTTCAAAGATGACTGGTTCAACAACTTGCTGCAGGGTGATGTGAAACAAGCATGGAATGCTTTTCACCTAGTGTCTACAAACTTTCTTGGGTATGTTAGGGCAGAAAACTATAAGGAACTAGTAGAAGACATGCTGATGCAGCATCAGAAACTTGGCTGCAATATGTCTCTAAAGACCCACTTCCTTCATTCCCAGCTGAATTTCCTCCCTGAAAACTGTGGTATGGTTAGTGATGAACATGGTGAACATTTTCATTAAGATATCTCATCAATGGGACAAAGATACCAGGGAAAATGGTCCACTACAATGCTGACTGACTACTGCTGGACACTCCCCAGAGATGCTCCTGAACAGCTGTGCAAGAGACAAGCGAAGAAGTCTAAGTAATCTATGACTTGATTTTTTACAGGTATTAACCATAGGCCTATTACTATTGGCATGCATTTCATGATGTAAACATCAATTTATTGTAGATTATAAAAGAAACTAGAGCCAAAATTAGAATTTAACTGTCATATTCATGTTGAGTACATACCAATTGATAGGAAATGACTAAATTTATTTCAGTAATGTGACTTTTGTAAAAATTTGTTGACCAGTGTTACCTATAAAGGAACCCTGTATAGACTTTCCTTTGTGACTTCTCTGATGAAACACTATGTACAAGGAGGGAATGCACATGAATCAATACACTTGAAGATATAAAATGCCTTCCAAGAACATTCTATCCTGCAAAGTACTCCTTCAGATAGGAGGGAGAAAGAAAGCCCTTCTCAGACAAACAGAAGCTGAAGGATTTTGGAAATACTAGACACTCACACCCCATCCATGAAATGGTGAAACAAGCTCTCATTTCTAATTTTAAAAGAATATTCACAAAGAACTGAACAAGGAAATAGGAACCACCAAATTTAGTGGGGGTGGGAGGATAGCAGTAGCAAATTTACTATATCAGTAATCACTCTAAATGTAAACAAACTGAAACTACCAAATAAAAGCAAAGGAGTGTCTGGTTGGATTTTAAAAAATAATCCAATTTTGTTTCTCACTAGGAAACACACTTGAACTCCAAAGATAATCATAAACTCAGTAAAGAAGTTGGAAAATAACCCTATAAGGAAATGGGACTCAAATGAAGGCTGGAACAACCACACTTATATCAGATAAAATAAACTTCCAGCTAACTCAACGTGACTAGAGATAGGGATGGATACTATATAATGATTAAGGAACAATAGAACAGGGAGACAAAACCCGTCAATACATACTCACTAAACACAGAAGCATCAAAATATATAAGGCAAATGCTATAAAATCTGAAACCAGACATTGAGAAAAACACATTAGTGGCCAGCGACCTCGACACTCCACTTTCACGAATGGATGGATCAACAAGACAGAAAAAGACAATACCCTTAAAAGACAGAAAAAGACAATTACCCTTAAATAATGTCTGTTTAACAGACATTTAGAGGATAATGTGCCCCCTAAAAAGATGAACAGCATGCTTTTCAAGTGCACCTGGAACATATTCCAGGATTGACTACATACTGGGTCACAAAACAGCTATCAACATTCAAGTATATTGAAATCATACCAAGAATCTTCTACAATATAACCACAATGGTATCAAGCTAGAAATCAACCACAAAGAGAAATCAGGAAAAACCTTTATGATGTGGAAACTGAGCAATACACTACTGAGTAACTATTGGGTTACTGAGGAAATCAAAAAATAAATTAAAAAAATACCTTGAGGAAAATGATAAGAAGGATATGACCTCTCAGAACTTATGCGACACAGCAAAAGCAGTTCTAAGGAAGCAATACAGCCCATATCAGGAATCAAGAAAGAGCCCAAATAAATAATATTATCACTCATAAGGAACAGAAAAAGAAACCAAGCAAAACCAAAAGCCATTAGAAAAGGAAATAACCTATAGTCCTGTTATAAGTGAAACCATTCGATATTTTTCTCTTTCTTTCTGGCTTGTTTCGCTGAGTATGATCCCCTCTAATTCCATCCATGTCGCTGCAAATTGCATGTGTTTATCTTCTTTGAATGCTGAATAGTATTCCATTGTGTATATGTACCACATCTTCTTGATCCAGTCATCTATTTTTGGACATCTGTACTTTTAACAGGACTATAGGGAAACCAAATAGAAGAGACACTTGGGGGGGTCGGGGGAGGGGGAGGATAAGGGCACAAAATGGAGTAGAAAAGAACACAAGGGACCACAGAGATGGATCACGGGTGAATTGGTGGTGGGTTACCCAAGGGGAATACAAAATGTAAAAGATATAAATAACAATAAAAATATATATTAGAAAAAAAAGAAAAAGAAATAACCAAAATTGGAGTAGAAATAAATTATATAGAAAATAAAAAGTCCAAAAGATTAATGAAATCACACATCAATTTGAAAGATCTTACTGGCATCACAAATCTTGACTATGTCAGGCACTAAAATTCAAGTAATTAGAAAGATCTATTTTCAGATTAACACATTAGTAGGACAAATTTGATACCAGAATTCCAACGTTCAGACTTAGACAATATTAAGCACTGCTGCTGAGTAATGAATTTTGTGTTTGTGAATTGAAAATAATTCAAAACCATTTTCAGTTTTCAAATACTTTTCATCTTGGCTGCCCTTTTAACAATGCCGAATATAGCTGCTCAAGGTCAAATTCTACAAGCATTTATTTAGTAAAGCACAACTATTAAATATGAAGCACTAGCCTGGCTCACTCCATATAAATTGGGAATTCTGATGGCCAGCCAGGTTTGGAACCCAACTTGTTAGTGGCTAAGTACACAGCTATGGCCAATTAACTCTGGTGATAGGACAGACAACCTGAAAAAGTCTGTACATCTCATCTTTGGAGAGCTCTCTGAGCAAATTCTTCCATAATTAGCAAAATTTGTGTTCTAAATTGCCTGTCCTAGTGCTTCTCCTCATCTTCCAAACAATCCCTCTCAGCTCTGCTGCGTGAGCACAGTTCTTCACAAACCTGAAAATAATTATCATGACTCCACTTCCCTTAAAAGTTTTCCACCCATCACTGATCTTTACCTTTCCAGTACCATCCAGTCTGTTCCCTTCACATAATTTACAGCGAATTACGTCATTTGTATGTTCACTTTTTACAACCTGTGCCCTCCACTAGGACTCTCTCCAAGAATTCAAGGACCATGGGCATTTATGAACCATTGTTCAGTAAGCAACTGAAACTAAAATACTGAATATTCAGTAAATATTTGATGGATGAAGATATTAAAGTATAAGTGAATGGGGGCAGGGCATAATTCCACAGTCATTTGGTTAGGTTGCCACAACTTATTTTTAAAGAGAAATCACAGGAATATGAATTCCTGATTAACCTGGTCGCTGAAATAGTAGAATATCTCTATAAAAGATTGTTAAGTGACTTTTTAAATAAGTATTTTTTCAACAATGAAGATCAGCAGCATTTATTTATCCTATAAATACGTAATGTTTTTCTACAAAATACCAGACACAGTGGTGAACAGAATCAGAGACAGTTCCTGCCCTCACAATGTGATAATCAAATTTAAGGGGTGACTATATAGAGCAGCAAAGGAAAGTATTTATTACAAGAGCACTGCATTGAGTTCACATCCTTACCTAGACCGGGCAGTGGAACATGAATCCCAATAATCAGATAATAACTACAGCAAGGAATAGAAAGACGCCAGACCTCAATTTGAACTAATGCATCATGGGGATACAAAACAGACACACACAGTCACATCCAGGGAGAGGAAAAGCAGAATGGCGGTTGCCAGGGGTTGGAGTGAGGGAAAAAACGGGGACTTACTCTTTAATCAACAAGGACTTTCTGTATAGGAGAATGAAAATGCTGGAAATGGGTGATGGTGATGGTTGCACAACAGTGTGCATGTAGGGAATGCTGCTGGACTGCACACTTTGAAATGGTTGAAATGGAACATGCTATGTTTTGCTTATATTTTTTAACCATAATTTTTTAAGAAATTTAAATTTAAAACTTCAAAAGCCCCGAGTCACATAAGGCAGCTATTCCTCCTAACAGTGCAGTAGTCACTCTGTTCCCCCACGTACAGAGTTGCCAGTTGTGAATCTGTTAGAGTTCCACTCACACAAGTGTGCAAAACCTTTAAGTGAAGAAAGACAAGCACGTTTGACAAATGAGGCATCCTTTCCTGCCTAGCAAGGAACCTCAAGGACACTGACAGCTCACTTTTCACTTAAGTTCCCTTTCAGGAAATTTCTTCTGAGATAGGATACTCAGTGATTTTTTTTCTAATTCTTTCACTTCTAAAAACACATGGAAATTTTTCCCCCTCCAGTCAAAAGTCCTTAATTTGAAAATTCCCACAATGCAGCCACCAGAAAGGACTTCAGGATAAATTGAAACAATACTGGCAAAGTTAATTGGAAAACGTTAACTTAGCCTCATACTCTGACTGTTCTCAGCCCCTCCTTTACCCAAGCACTAGGGAAACAAAATTTAGAATAAAGATGCAGGTGGCATGTTACTGGGGAAGAGGAGAGCATTTTTGAAATATAAAATGTAAGTTATACTGTAACAACCTTCTTGAGTCCTTCTCAGAACCAAGCGTCCACCAATAATTCACATGGAAGGAAAACCAGAAATAGTGTGACTGCCAGGCCAGTCAAGCTGTCAACAACATTTATTATCATGTGTACAGGATACTAGTAGATGATACAAAAGAAAAAGTTTCGTCCTTTGCCCTTCCGGAGCTCATAATAGTAAAGATGATTTGTATCATATATTTTGGTCAAGGGAGTTGGAATGCAGCGATGAAAAGAGCATGGGCTCTGAAGTGAGAGATAGCAGTGATGCAATCCCAACTCAACCAATTTGAAGCTACATGATCTTAATAATAACCAAGAAACTACAGGAGGTTTATCACACAACAGTCAGTTTGGTTCCACATTTCACCCAGTTAATCCTCACAAACCCTGGGAGTAAATACTATTACTTCACATGTAAACTCAAGTATTTAATTACCCTGACCCTCCGTTTCCTTAGGGGAAAGAAAGATCAACCTCACACCAATGTTTTTAAAGTTAAATTAATGTGTAAAAGACAGTAACTGATATGGCAGCATATCATTTAACTCTTAGATGTTTATAGAAGCAGCACATACTTGGAAAAGTTACTCGAAGCATTTTGGAGACCAGCATTCTTTAAATACATACCATTTGAATTATTTGCAAATACTATTTAATTCAGCAAACGTTTGTGTTCTCATTACATACAAGATACTGTGTCAGGCACTGTAATATACACAAATATATATGACAAAATTCCTATCACTCAGGTGTTTGCAATTCAGTGAATTTATAAGAGAATATATTCTATCTGAAAATTAAGGCAGTATTAAGGTCTAGGTTTTGGTGTGACTGTCTCTATTCTGGAGTGTATTCTTACTACTGTTTTGTCCCATAATAGAAAGGTGATTCTTTTTCCTTTTAAGGTATGACTTTCTGCAAGTTAAATGCCAGGTAAATTCATCCAGAAACAGTTGCTCTTATTTTTCACATTATGTATTTTATAAACACCTGGGCCAATTGAACACATGTTGATTTCTAGTCACTGCTATGCAAGTCTCCCAAGAAAAGCAGCCAGCATTCAAACATTCTGTTTATAATGCAAACTTAAACTACCAAAGTCACTACTATCTGTTATAGTTATCAGAGTGAATGAAAATAAATGATCAATAGTAGAAACGCTTTTTATTCTTCTCACATGGCAATGTGCTTTCAATTCCAAGGGAGATTTCCCAAGATATTTATGGCAAAATCTACCCTGTACACTAATCTCAATTGGAAATCTTATAGTCTGGGAGAATGCAGGAAATTTCCCCAGGGAAACTGGGATAGATATGATACAAGGCACTGAGTATTCCTGCAGAGTATTCCTACAGTAAATAAGTATTAAGCATGTGTAACATGTCAGACAATTTACAATAGAATATTTGACACTGCCATTAGTATATGTTTCAAAAAGCCTCCTATCTCTCCAGGTCAACTCGATCAAAATGAAGTCTTAAAATCAATTAACTCACTGAAATGTCATTAAATGAAGTCCATATTATATATCTCACCATGAAATCTTCAATACTATCACTGTCCTTCATTTTTTCAGTATTACACATGTAATATAGTTAAGCAATACCATCAATTTACTCACACAAAATCAAGCAAAAACTAAAAGACAGTATTTCTAATAAATCTAGAGATTTCAATTAAATTAAGCTTGAAATTAAGTTACAAAACAGATGGTTTATGCCACACAATGCTTTTAGTTCTTAAGTTTCCAATTTAATTATTTTTAGTTACTTGATTATTCTCACATTTTTATTCAAATTTTATTGTATTCAGTGTTAAACACTGAGGCCTCATTATAAATATTGAAAGACAGTCTCACTATTGTAGATTGAATTGATGCCAAATCAGTTCAATAGGAAATTGGGAATTTACCCATATATGAAAACATTTCATTTATTCAGCTGTTACGAAGTGACTACCAATGCCAGGTTCCGTACTGGCATGCGGGAGATATAAATATGGCTTTGAAATACACTAGGAAAGAGCAAGACACACAAAAATATGAATTTGAAATACACTAGGAAAGAAAGAGACATCCAAAGACAGAAATTAAAATACAAAGTGAAACGTGCTACCCTAGTGATGTATACAAAGCTGTAGAGAATACAGACCCGATGTCTCCTCACCTAAGTCCCCATCTTTTCTTTGGTACCAGCAACAGTTGGTCTGTAAATTTTCTCTTTACTGGTTTCTCTGAAAATGATTCAGTGAAAATATCCCCCCTTTGTTCACTCACTCATTTACTCATGTATTGAATTAGCACCATTTCCGTGCCAGCCCTTTTGCTTGACAAGTGATCAGCAATTATTACACAGGCCAAATTTTTCCCATCACCTATTTTGCCAGTGGTGCAAAGTAAGAATAATTTTTGTATTTTGAAATGGATGGAAGAAAATCAAAAGAACAGTAATAGTTCAAAATACATGAAAATCATCTGAAATTCAAATTTTAGTGTACGTTAATAAAGTTTTATTGGCACACAGTCACAGTCATTATCTAGGCATATTATCTAGGGCTGCCTTTGTGTAACAGCACAGAATCAAGTAGTAATGACAGAGCCAGCAGGGACCACAAATTCTAGAACATTTTCTAAACTACAAAAGGTTTGCTGATCCCTGTGCTAAACAATGGGGAAGCAAAACAAAGTCTAATTGTGCAGATAGCAAAGAAAAGCACCTGCATGCTCAGTGTTATAAGTACTGGGTAGTATATACCAAACTACCAGAATATTATAGGGGTACATAATTGGGACACAGGCCAAATCAAGGCAAAGGATTATGAATGAGGAAACCTTATGAAACGGAATTAAATTAAGAAGTCATATCATGATGAGTCTTACATGCCATGCTAAAGACTACAAAATCTTATTCTGAAGGCAAAGGCAAGTGTTTGCAGGGATTTAAGATGGATGGAACTAGAGAGGATAATGTAAGTAAAGTCAGTCAGAAAGAAAAATACCAGATGGTCTCACTTACATGTGGAATATAGAGAAACATAACAAAGTGTCAGTGAAAACCAAACCAGTAATAAACTCAACATCTAACTGAAAAGGTGAGGCAACCAGCATAAGGGAGTAGGGAGGGAAGGGGGCCAATGGAACATGGTGGAGGACTGTTGTGGCATTGGTGGTGGGCAAGATGTAAAAGCACACATTTGCAGAGGTTTGAACCTATAACCCTCAGAGCAGAAACAAAGATGTGAATCTCAATAAACATCATTTGCAAAGATAAAAAAAGGCCTATGACAGGATGAGTCTTGTATTTCAAAATAGCCATCCCTGACGGCAATGTATCAATTACATTTCATACCTTTTTCTGGCACAGCAAACATACACTGGGATGTAAGAATTCTTTGCTCTAAAAATAACTGATGCATTCTTATCAGGCAGCCATCATTCTTATTCATGATCTCTCTCTAATAAAAAACAGTACCAGGGGCCTCCTTGGTAGCGCAACGGGTTAAGTCTCAGCACTATGAAGCTATCTGCAGTCACTAGAGCATGAGTTCAATCGCTGGCCAGGGAGAGTCCCACATGGAGCAGCAGACCTCTCCTGCCTCACCCACTGCTCCCCTCACAGTGTACTTCAGTCAATCTGCCTGTTCTACTCCCCACTCTGGTATCTCCTCTAGTGAACCCTCTCGCCGCCCCACATCTCTAGCCTGTACCCCAGCTTGTATGCATAAATAAATAAATCTTTTAAAAAGGACAGCTAGGTGAGTAATCACTCATTCACTCAATACAACCATGTACTAAGTGTCCCCCTGTATCAGGAACTATGTTCAGGAGGCAACAGTATACCCCATGAAGTAGTTCCCATTCCCAGGGGGTTCTCACCACCAAG
>PVIJ01010203.1:28353-61836 GCA_004024925.1 Scalopus aquaticus | reverse complement strand
AAAGTTTTCCCATTGACCTCTCAGGACCATCATGGTGATCCAGTGAGGAAAATTTGAGGACTGGGCAGAGTGCTTGCAGGGCAGACCATGACGAGATCATCAGACATCTAGATTCACTCTGCCTGCCTCCCTGTGACTTTGAAAAGTTCTCAGGGTAGCAGCGACCCCGCTGGCCTTGAAACAGGTGCCCCGTCTCCTCATGCACTAGTTCTGCTATTTCATAATCCTGCAGGGAGAACGGGCCCTGGTGGCCAGCCATCAGAAATGCCCAGCAGAAACACAATCCCTAGGCCACTGCAGGGCAGGAAAACAGGTCTACCACCTGTGCAATGCTTGCTGTGGTGCTGGAAGCCTGAAAGGCAGCTTTGTTCAGCCACCAGGTGAGCTGCAAGAGGAAGTTACTTCTCCAGCCACTGCCACCAAGACCTGCACAAAGCACTCATTCAGAGCCCCAGGCCTGGCTGTACCCTCTGTTGCTGCCTTTCACTTATTGGGTTGCCTGTACAGAGATCATTTCCCTCCTTGCACCCCCAGCACCGCTGACCTTACTCGTGCACAATGCCACTCAGAGGGCATGGGTAGAATATTACATTCCAGAGAGAAAAGGCAATGCTCAGTCTCAATAGACCAGGCAGCAGTGGAGGACACTCCCCTTCATCACAGAGCTCCCTGTGTCCACACAGACAATAGGCCTCTGTGCAGCCCCATCTCCTAATGTAAGCACTGCTTACATGTCTTCATCCTTAGAAACTTCAAACTGCTCAGTCCCCAGGAACGACTGTACAAGGAAGCATCTATATAGGCAGGAAGGGGAGAGTTGGTGAAATTTGTTCCTTCAAAATAATCTCTCAGCCAGGTTTGCTTATTCTTATGGACAGTACCAGGTTTTTACCAGTTTATTCTTCCATCATTTAAACAGTCAATATCTATAGATCATCTACTGTGCGCTAGGCATCTTGCTAAGATCTCTCATTTAGAGATGCATTGCCTTAGAGGAAAAATTAAGATAAAGATATAAAAAAGCATGTCATGAATTAAAGTTGTTTTGGGCATCTTTGGTGCAACACCTGACCTCTGATCTTCATTCTGTTCTGGCTCCTGAATCCCTACTAATTTATCATCATGTAAGAATAAAAATCACAGTGGTTGGTTTCTCAGACATTCTCTTACAAGTGTGAATGCAAATTGGTATAACCCCTGTGGAGAATAACTTATCAATATATAACAAAATTATATATATGTTTATACTTCAACTCAGCAATGATACTTCCAAGAATTTACTCTGAATATACACCTCCCAAAATATGAAACTGTATAAACACATTCAGTATGGCATCATTTTATTTGCAAAATGTGAAAATGACCCAAATGTCCAACCACAAGGAATGAATGAATAAATTATAGTATTACACCATGGAGTACTATTCTGCTGTAAAAAAAGAATTTTGAACTCTTATAAAATGGTCCAGAGTGCTTTCCTGGAGATACTACGAAGTGAAAAAGAAAAATGGAAAATATGCCACCTTTTATATAAAATAAAAGAGGAAATTAAAAAAGGATAAGTCAGAAAACAATTTAGTTGATTACCTACATGAGTGAGGCGCTCACTCGCTCTCTCTCTCTCTCTCTCTCTTTCTCTCTCTCTCTCTCTCATTCCTCCCAACAATGTTGAGAGCAGAGAAATAACATCCTTTTAAAGGAAACTGACTTGTAAGAGGTAAGTGGGAAGTGGCAAGCCTGTGCTTTTTAACCTCTATGATGTAATATCTGCCCCAAAGGTAGAGACACCAGACCCACCTGGCATATACTAACCCTCCCATGTCTTTGTTCAGATATTGCATTTCTATGAAGTCTTCCATAAACCCCCGGGAGGCATTGATGCTGCTTTTCCTATTCTCCCATCTCATTTCTTTCACACCAAAAAGATCAGTAATCTTGCAGATCTGTTTTATTTTATGAATCTTGACTTCTTTGGAACAGAAACTATCTTTTCTTCATATATTTACAGCACCTATCACACGGCCTTGTCCATGATAGATATTCTTTAAGCACTTTTGAAGTTACATTGGCTTTACATAAGTATCTACTGAACTTTTGTAACAGTTGTATGATATTCACAGTTTATTTCATAAAGAACTTAAGGTTTAAACTTGAACCTGAGTCAACAGCTTGATAGATTTCCTGCAAGGGCTAATATGACCTTAAACCTAATTAATAGAAGTATCGTATAAAGAAAGACAAAATGAATGACCTAATCTACTACTACCGATCAGGTCTGCTCCATCAACTTAAACTGGCTTCTACCTCCACACAAAGGCAGATATAGTCAGACTAGATAGAACCTAAGAGCAGGACCAGAGCAAATGGCAGTCAAACCAATGCTACATAAGCAAAAACTAAAGGGGCTAGGGTTAATGACAAATCAGGAGAGTCATGGCTATTTTCAAACCTTTGAATGTACTCAGCTTTTGCAGTTGAACACCAAAAGATGAACTTTAGCTAATGGGTAGATATCACACTGAGGGAAAGATTTTGGTCCACATAATATTTTTTTACATATTCGTCTAAAGATGAAATGAACTGCTTTCATTAATAGTGAGTCCTCTGTCAGCAGAGTATGCCAGCAGCAATTGAAGACTGCATGTTAGGAATATTTCAGAGGGAATTCAAATGCCAACCAGGAAGAGAGCAGGCTAGACTGGTGCTTCCTATACCTTTGTCCTTCGACCAATGTAAAGTCATAAGGCGCCCACAGTGAAATAAGCAAAATGAAAGGCAGAGTACTATGTCTTACACAAAGCTGAATTAATTCCATTTAAACAAATTTGTTTATTACAAAATTATACCTTTTTTGGTGTGGATATATCCATTTTTTATGAAGTGAAGATGATAGGAGACAGTTTTGTTAGTGCCTTGACTTGGAGAAAAATAGAGCAGGTTGAATATTCTGTGTTGGTTGCCAAAATGGCTTTGAAATTATAGGAACGTATTTAAAAAAAGTCTATCAGCTAATGAACCAGCGAACCTCTGAGGTTTCTTCTACCCTCCCCCCAAAATAAATCACTCCATAGCTCACAGACTCTGAGCCCTCAGTGTCACCAACCAGGCCAGCAGAAATTCACTGACTTTAGAGTCAGACACAACTGCTTCACACCATGGTTCAACTACTCACTAGATAAGGCACCTTCAGCAAACTATTTAATATCTTTGAACCTCAGTTCATTCATCTATAAAATAAGGATGAAAAAAAACATCCTTCACTGTCAGGTTGTAGCCTTTGGACTCAAAGCTACACATAGAATCATGTGGAATGTAAAACAACTGGACACAGTTCTTTGCACATCTTCCAACAAGAGGTGAAATCTACTTCTCCATCCTTTGATCTGGTTTGACCTTGTGTCACTTTGGCCAAAAGACTATAGTAGAAGCAATATTCTGAGCCTGGGTCTCCAGTGTTTGTTCATGTTTGCTTTTGGTCTTAGAACACTTCCTGGGCCTCGTACAAAAGCCCATGCTGGCCTGCTGGTGGATGAGGCTCACTCCCTCTCACTGCTCCAGTCAACAGCCGGCCAAGAGACTTTCGAGAGAGACTGTTCAAAATTAGCCACCTTTATCTGACCAGACATGCAGGTGTAAGTCAGTTTCTCTCAGCTAAGTCTGACCCAGCTCATCAAAAATATCCAATCAGACTAGACTCATGAGTAATCTGAGTGGTGTCATTTGAAGCTGTCGTGTTTCAGGGTAGTTTGTTTTTCAGCAAAAGCTAACTGATACAGTTCTTTTTCCATAGTTAATATTTTCAAGCTAAATGAGCTTCAACAAATTATTTAGGGTGCTTTATGCTTAATACCCTTATCTACAAAATAGATGAACAATTCCTACTTCATAAGTTTATTTCAAGAACCAAATAATATAATTAAAATATTTGGCACATAGTGCTTTGTACATGTTACATATTTAATTGGTGATAACTGCCAGTATTAGGACTAGTAGCTGTGTAACAGTGATAGGAGAAGCATCTTCTTCCTCCTTATCCCATCTCCACATGGGCTCCGCTCTGAGAAACTGTAGAGATTGTTTGTTTGAAGAAACTATTCATCCTATAACTAATAAAATGTCTCATGCAGAATTTACTCAGGTAAATTTTGATTGATTTTATATTCTGGCCTCACAGTAGGAACTATTTAGTAATACAAAAGCTCAAAATACAGGATGTTTATTCCACTGTTAAGAGAGCTGACAGCTTAACGGTTTCCAGAGTCAAAAATCTTTATATGGGAAGGAGGGTAAGAATCTTTCCAGCTAATTCATTTTTGCAGGCTCACTGGACAATGCTAGGCATTCTCCCACAGCTGTACGTACATGTGTTATGTACAACAATCTAAGCTCAAGCTATGTGCTCCTGAGAAATTGAGGGTCAGGTTGTAGAGTGATCATTTTCCCATGAGCACATGGCCAGTAAGGGGCAGGGTCCCATCAGGTCAGATGCATCCAAAGTCATTGATGCTTTCTCTAAAGATTTACTGTATACCTTTGAGATTATCTCAAAAATTTTTCACGGAGGCTTCCTCTTCATCCCCACATCCACTGTCTTCTCAGTTAGTCAGACCCAAGTCACACAAGTCACTTCTCACCGGGACGCTTACAGTACACTCATTGCTTCTCAACTCATCCTGACAATGTCCCCCACTTCCTTCCAGAGTGGCTATGGGACATCACACTTAATTATAAAAAAAAAAAAAAAA
The DNA here is from genome assembly GCA_004024925.1 of Scalopus aquaticus. Classification (NCBI taxonomy): domain Eukaryota; kingdom Metazoa; phylum Chordata; class Mammalia; order Eulipotyphla; family Talpidae; genus Scalopus; species Scalopus aquaticus. The sequence continues at coordinate 57,091 of PVIJ01010203.1, read as the reverse complement.
GTCCTACACATGGCATATGCACAGTTCTGTCTACCTCTTCAGGCACAGGTTTTAACTCTCCCCCTCGAAGGCCACATTAACTTACTTCTAGTTCCAATAACACAATGCAGTTTTCCTTGCTGCCACTTTTTTTTTTAAGATTTATCTATTTAAGCATACAAGAACTGGGGTGTAGGCCAGAGGTGTGGGGCAGTGAGAGGATTCACCAGAGACAGAGCAGGGAGTAGAACAGGCAGATCAACTGAAGTACACTGCTGAGGGGAGCAGCGGGCAAGGCAGGAGAGGTCTGCTGTGCCATATGGGAATCTCCCTGGTGAGGGATTGAACTAGTGCTGCAGTGGCTGTGGACAGCTTCATAGGCTGAACCCAACCCATTGCATCACCAGGGAGGCCCCCTTGCTGCCACTTCTTTATGTATCTTATCACTTCCCTAGGGCCTGATTCCCTGAAAAACCCTGACTTGATCCTCAAATCCCCCTTCAAATGCCAAATCTTTGGTAAAAACTTCCCTGAAGTCCCTATAGATTTAGATCATCTTCTCCCATCATCTCTCCTCTCACCCAGGTAAAGCAATACTTACAATATTATAACCGTGGCCCTATCTACCTGCCCCATTAGACATACATACCAGGCATCACCTAAAACTAATGAGATTTTGTCTTCATTCCATGCTAATAAAGAGTTAGTAGGGTGACTTTTGTCACTTAGTTCAGGGGGCAAGACTCAAAGACAGAAAGAAGTTTGATGTCACTACTCATTTATCAGACTCTACAACAGGCAACATATCAGAGCTACAGGGTCATGGGCTTCTGATAAATGCCTCATTTGTAGATGCAATAAAGAACTGCTCAAAGCAAGCAACTAAATCCTGAATCGAGAAAACACTGGACTAAAAAAAAAGGGAGAGAAGTGACAAGGGAAACTTTAATGGAATAAGTGGCAAAGCCTGCAGAAAAGCTTAGAGAAATCATTTACTTCAGTTTTCAAGGGTGCCAAGGGCAGAATGCATTTTCCTTGTGAGTAAGGAAGAAGAAATTTTGTGAGAAACAAGATCTTTTCAGACCAGGTGCAAAAGAAATAAAGTCTCAGAGAGGATGGACTAAGGCCAGAATTATGATCCACATCGTAAAGAAATAAAAGGTATTTGGCTGGACCAAGAGCAGAAAGGGATTGGAGAGACAAAGGACACATGGACAGGGAAGGGACCTCCTGGTGCGGCAGTGCAGTCTCTCCAGAGCGCAGGCAATTGCAAGGAGCTCCTAGCAATGGGGATGTGGGCCATCCTTAAGTGCCTCTGCAAAGAAATAGCAGCATCATTTGATTATCTGGATCATAGAATCTTTAGGACAATTTGATTACCTTATAGCACAAAGATGAGAATATCCATAAAGATGAAACCCAGCATCTATCAACCTTCATGGAGAAGGTACTAGATAATAAAATGCAGCAAACTAGTAATACTTCAGAATCAAAAAACTTTTCAATGGCAAAATTATAGTGAGCTTTAAATAGATTTGATTGCTGAATTAATATTACACAACTGTAGTCACCTGGTTACAGATTAGAATATTAATATTATGAATTCCAACAATGTACAGTAGTTTCACTAAGCAGAAAGGGAAGATGTGAGATGGAAGTGTAGCTGCATAGAGGACCTGATATTCTCATCTTAAAAATAAAACAGCACTATTGGATACTGCCCAATTTGCCACCTGTAACTTAAAAGCAATGTTCCTCATCCTCCAATATATTTCATAATGTTTTTCATAACTTAGAACTATTCTAAAGAATGAATATCTTTTCTCATAAAGAAAAAATTTGAAGTGCAGCAATTACCTTCTTGATTTTCTTCCATTATATTCAAGAAAAATATATATACTTTCTATTAAAATCGGTGTGCATATAATGATCCCATTTTTATAAAATTACTTCTACTTAGTTAAGAGAAGTACAAAAAATAAGGCTCTCTAAAAACTACAATGCTAATATGAGGGTGGAAGAACTTGGGATGAGGTTTTACTGTCTTCTATGAACTTTTCAGTAATGACTGATTTTTATGCTTATAGTTACCATACTTGCAAAAATAATAAAGCTTATTCTTTCAAAAAATGATCCTTAGCTGTAAAGTCGATTTCAGCTCCCATAGCCATTGGTAATCATTGGTTAGTTGGTAATAATTGCCTGGACCTTCACATTAAGAAGAATTTTGAGCTGTGTCAAGACTCAACAGGGAAGAATACTCTGATTGGTCAGTAAATCTGCCCTGACCCCCAAAAAGGAGAGATACTGTACAGACTCTGTTGTCAACATGCCAATGTAAAATAAAAATAAGATGACACTTTGTGTATTGCGATTTAAGAGATCAAATGACAGATGCTTACACCATTCATTCAATTTTAGTTAACGAGGCAAGGACGTACACTTGCTAAATAATTTATAGGAGGCTAGAAAGACAATTTGTCAGCAACCGTAATGAATGGCAAGGCTCTTTCAAGAGTAGAATAAAGAAATTCCAAGTTTTTCAAATATGTACATATATAAATTGTGTAAGATCATGAAGAATTTATCCAAAATTATGTTCATTACGTGTTCAATTATGTTTAAAGAGAAACAAACATACACATTAGCATATATTAGTGTATCCATACATATGTATACAAATGTGTGAAAATTATATATTTTTAATTATGATTATTGCAATAAGAATGCAATTAAACCTCACCCTATGTCTACAAAAAAAGAAACAAATGATTATTATACTATGCTAACATCTCTATTTAGCGTAATACAATTTTCCATAATATAAAATATTTGAATTTTCCATAATATAAAATATTTAAAAAACAGAAAATTGAAATAGAATTAATGTAGAAGTTTCTGTCATTCTAATAAGTGGTATTTACCCATAGATACATAGACTACCTGAAAAAGCCCACTCACTTCATTAAGAAGATGCATTTCCAATGGAATTCTAATTTTAAATTTAATAATTATTTTGAACATTAATAACATGTATAGGTTATTCTGATCAAATATGAGCTAAAAATAACTATAGGGATGACTCAGTCTAGGAGAGAAAATATGAAATAAATCACAATGGTAACAAGATTTTTAAGAATTTTATTTCAAACAGAAAATCAAAGAGTACATTTAAATCATCCCATCATTTCTTCACCCTACCAATGCTTACTGAGTCAAGTATGTACCAGGTTCTGTGCTGGTTGCTGGGATTATAAAGATGAATGCAACACTGATGTCATCTAGGAAGGGAGCATACAGCAAAAAAGACAGACTGTCACTCAGGTGAAAGGAAAACCAGAAGAGAGTGGCACTTGGCAGGAGGAAGTTTGACAGTGAGTTTTGTGGCTGTGAGGAAAATGTGGGGTGAAAGCTGAGAATGCTGTCAGGAGGTCAGTGGGTGTTTCAGTGGAGCAATAAATACAATTCTTTGTTCTCCAGTAATCTTGGGTTGACTTGCAAAGAGCTATGATTAAGTTAGACATTTTGTATGCAGTCCACAGAAGGGACACTTAATAGCAGGGGGCTGTGAGGTGGGAGGGAATCTCGAAAGTTGCCTAAATATCCACAGTAGAAACTCAAATATACAAGGCAGATGCTGGGGGATTTCTGGCGGGGAAACCTGGGACCAGAGGGGGGAGCTGGCTCAGTGGACAACACCAGCTGTAAGTACACTCCAGTGAATTTGCCTGGACAGAATTTCCTGGGATCCAGGATGAAAGGAGGTTTGAGGGCTGCCTAGCAACACTATGTTTATACAACCGTCAGGGGACATGGAGGGAGTAAGAGAACAAAACCCGCTTCTAGGGAGAGAGTGCCATGAGCAAGATCAGCAGCGGGGATGGGGAGCCCAGCTTGGGGACAGCCCTGCCAAGGTTGAGCTCCGCCATGTGATACCCAGATTCCGCAGGCTGCGCACTGACGTGGGAAACGGGCCTGGTGGGTCCCAGATTTCCCCAGCTCCCCCCACTAATCACAGGTCTCCTCAGCTTCTCCATTGTTTTCACAGCTGTTCAGCGGCTCCTGCTCAGTCAGGGGACAGACAGGCCGACTCCAAATCATGGAGCAGAGAATAATACTCTGGCCCAAGAGAGGGTACACAAATTTATTATGGGGGGGGGGCAGGGAAAGGGAGATGGAAATGATACTAAAACTCTTAACCCTTTTATGACCGAATGTGAGTGTTTATTTCCAAGAGAGAAGAGACAGAACTCAGAATCAAAATTGTTCGATAGCTTCAAGATTTGGGAAAGTTTGGGTATTTCTAATTTGACATCCTATTTGCCCATAAAAAATAACATGGGAAAACAAAGCCATTTATCCAAGTCAAACCAGAAAAACCTTTTTAATCTTCAGTGTATTCAGTTATACTCACCAACCTGAGAGATGAGTAGCTGGATAGGGGAGCAACAAGAAGGAGGAAACTTATCTGCAAGAAAAGCAGAGCTAACACAGATTGCGTACTGTGGACTCAGTACAATATGTATATACAATACCTGCTTAACGGCATCCACACGATGGACCTATCAAGTAAGTATAACTAGGTATGCATTTTGCAAATGCAGAAACTGAGGCTTGAAAGATTAATTTACTTCAGATTATAAAACTATTAAAAGATAAAACTGTGACTATAAAAAAGGCAATCTAACTGAAAAAAAATCAAGATTTTTAATTACTATATTACATTGGTTCCTTTTATATCCCATATTAGTTTTTATGGCCGGTGTAACAAATTTGGTGCCTTAAAACAACAGAATTTACAGTCTGGAGGTCAAAAGTTCAAAATCAGTTTCAGTGAGCCAAAATCAAGTTGTGACAAGCCTTCCAGAGGCTCTAGGGGAGAATCCGTTTTCTTGGCTTTTCCAGACTCTGAAGGCTGCTGACATTTCTTGGCTCAGCGCCCCTTCCTCCATCTTCAAAGCCAAAAAGCATAACATCTTCTCTTTCCCTCTGCTTCCATCCTCACATCTTTGTTTCTCTCATAAGGACCCCTGTGACTGCTTTTAAGGTCCACCCAGACAATCCAGAATAATCTACCATTTCAACATGCTTAACTTAATCACATTTTCAAAGTCCCTTTTGCCATGTTTCACAAGTTTTAGGAATTAGGCCATGAACACCACTGGGGTCCATTACTCAGCCAACCACAACCACTAATAATTTATGAGTATTTGAACCAGTGTACTTTCCATGCTGTGTTGTATAAGCCTGTTTATGTTCTGCTCTCAACTACACTGCTAGTGTTTTAAGAACAGGACTATGTCCTGCCCACCGTTGAATCCTTAGTCCCTAATAAACACAAATTACTCTCTCTTAAATGTTGTGTTTGACAAATGTTTGATGAATACATAAAATTAATAGATTAAAATGTGACCATTTATTTGAGTAAACTTATTTGAATAAACCTACACATTATGGATAACAATAATATAAAAGAGCTGAATGCATGCGGACCATAGGAAGCACGGTGTGCACTGAATATTTTTGTCCTTAAAAATTGTCTGTAGACCTCCTTCTGTTGCTTGTTCTGTTCCCCTACTTGGGATGTTTATCCTATCTTTCTTTTTCTTAGTTATTTCTATTTATCTGTTCAGAAAGACTTGGGTCAGGAGTCCCTTTTCCCAGAAAGCTTTCTTACACACACACACACACACACACACACACACACACACACACACACGACCTAGAGGCTTAATCTTCACATTCTCCCTCAGCACCCTGTGTTTCCCTCTCCCACACTATTTTCTATTGTTTTAAAGTCATTTTCTATGGGATGATTGCTTTTTTGAGTACCTCTTCCATCACACAAGCCAAGTGGAGAGGTGGGACTGAGAGAAATGTTTGGTGATGTCTTAAAGTTCCAAATCACTATTTGACAATATCATGGTTCTCCCAATAATTCAACCTTGTTCAACTACGTGGACTGATCCTCTGATTCATGTCAGGTAAAAATTCAGTATCACACAGATATTCGCATCTTCCATGCCTGCATCTCCCATTAGCAGCTTCAGGAGGTGGTTGAGAAAGGAGTGTAGTCTACTCACCCTCATCATTCATTCTCAAGCTCTTGCACTTTTTCTTTCTCCTCCATGTCTACGAACTGGCTAACATAGCAGTGTGGACAGTGGGAAAGCAGTCTGTTTCCTTGGAGAATATGAAGGACACTCTTAAGAGTTCTGGTAACCTTTCGCCTTTTACTCCTACTGCCTTTCTACTCATACTCTGTATATCATGAGATAGGTGCTCACCATTTGCTTTATCTGGCATGCACCTGATACTATAAGGGGACCATTGACACTGGGGGTATGTTCAATCTGACTCTTATCCACATCACCAATAAAACAGCAACAACAGTAATCTCTGGCATATTGCAGACACCAATGTCTCCTAACCCTTTTCCTCCTCTTCCAACTCAATGCTTGTAGAAGCAAGTGAGATATTCCACAATTCTTGAGAATCCGTAATGATAGGTGGATAATCCCAAAAGGAGAAAATAAAGACCCTGTGACCTCCTTTTACCCTGCTTTGCATAAGGAATTTCCAGCTAGGTTAGAACCAATCCACAAATCTCCTGAGCAAAATTTCTAAACAGAAATCAGTGGAAAGCAAAATCATCATTTCAACTACTTTTCTCTTTTGACCAAATTATCTACAACAGATTGGTAGTGTTAAGTCACTCAAACCATTTAGTATGTGAACCATGAGTCTTAGATCTGCATGAATGGATGGATGGATAGATAGACAGACAGACAGATAGGCACCAAAATAAAGAGAATTGCAAATTAAAATGAATGAATATTGAATTAAGTATCTATGTAATGTAGCATCTTGTTAGCTACTAGACTGTAGTTCAAACAATATGGTTATTCATAATTATAGGAAAGAGAGAATGTAGTTACATTTTAACATGTTTGAATGATCTTGGGTAGAGCTTCCAAAAGTAAAGGTAAACTAGAGTACTAAGGCATCCTATCATACCCTTGACCCATAGAGAGTCCTTGACCGAAAACAAACCTCAAGTCCTCTTCAAGAGTGAATAGAGTGTATGTGGGGGAAGGGGGGAAGGGGGGTGGTAAGTCTTCATCTCCATTATTGGTTCTGGGGTGACCCATCACTAACCCCACATCACTTTCCATCTCCTACCCCTACAGACACTGAGATCTGCCTTATACTCTGTAATGTGTGCTTTTCTGTCTCTATCTCCCCTTCTCCATCTCACCAAAGTCTCCTCTCATTTATTTTCCCTCCAGAAATGGGGAGACCCACCTCAAAAAGTCAACATATAGTCAAATACTGATGGGCAAATGATAATAGCACACCATAATATAATATTCACTATAGGTTAAGCATTCATCTGAACAATTTTGATTTTATCATTAATTCTATTACTATGCCTATTTTTCAAGTGAGAAAATCATAGCAAAGAGAGTAACTGCCCTGCCCTAGTTCCCATGGAGAGAAGTGACAGAGGTCCTAATCCCTGCAGTGTACCATTGCAACCCCTGTAGGGAAATCCCAAGACCAACAGCAGCTGGAGCAATGCCTTGAGCCCAACTTTCTCATGTAAGGATCATGTATTTCTGGACAACTTCTTGAGAAACACTTTTGTCTCTTACCTACATCATGTGACTTAGAATCTCCTTGAGTAGCTCAGTCTGTTCTCTAGCACACTTTGTCTCAGATCCTTCCAATCAAGCATACTGAGTGGCTCTGGGCAATTTATCACCCTTGGTTCTGTTTGGTCAAGCAATTACTACTTTGGGTAAGTCTTGACTCCCCAGTAGGATTGAAGAAAAGTCTTTGAAGGCATGGAAGTGATCTTCCGGTAGTCTCAGAAAACCCACCAGTGGATTCCCATATCCAGGTTTAAATTCTTGCTTCCCACATCCCAGCTCTGAGACCAAAGACAAGTAATTTCTTTGTGTTTCAATCTCACCAACTGTAAATTGGGGATAATAACAATATAACTAGAAAGCTGTTATGATCATTAAATGAATCAATAATTCATGGACAGGGCTTAGCCCATTGAATGATAGACAATAACTATTCATTAGCAAAACTTAAACATACCCTGATAAGTGTCCCAAAACTGTAACAGGTACATTACATCTATTAACTCACTTAATGCTCTGAACATTGCTACAAGGAAAGCAATGTATTACAGAAAATACTACAATGAGACAAGCTTAGATTTAGGGAAGCTTAGAAAATTATCTAAACCCGTGGCTTATAAAACTTATGGAGCCAGAACTGAATCTCAGTGGTCTTTCAGAAAGGACATTTCTCAGTTCCAACACAGTCCTGACACAAGTGGTTCTAAGTCATTTGATGTTCATTGATTGAATAAATGATTCTTAATTATATAGGATTTAAATAGAATTGCTGGTATTCCCATATTTGATTTTCACGATTCAAGAATTACATTTTTAAATCTAAGTCCATGACCAAAAATTTTGTGCTAATCAATTGTCATAATAAGAATAAAGAAAGATTTAAAAACTTACTATGTGTAAAGAATGGAACTAAGCAGGTATCTGTTCTTTCTCCCCATCAACCTTGTTTGAGCAAAGGATGGAGTTTAGGGGCTGGGGGAGGAGAAATACAAGTGCATATGATATCACATTATTTCCAGAACTATAATCTATGGAACAGATTGCATTTACAATATTTGTTTGAAATAAGCCTATAGTAAGTTATACCCCAGGGACTAGTCACTGCAACTAACCTGTCAAAAATAACCAGGATAAGGAATTGGAGGCTCCTGATACAATCTGTGTATTTACAGGAGGCTTCGCTTCAAAAAGGTAACTCCAACCCCGGATCTCAAGACCTTTATTTGAACTCTTGACTGTGGCATAATTGACAGAGAGAATTAAAGGGGATATGAAGACCTGGGACTGAACTTTTTCAATAGTCTCAGCTCAGCTCACATTGCTCACGATATTAGAGGCTGCCGTGATGATATTAAATGATGCCGCACTGACAGAGATTAACAGAGTATGCAATTAGATTTAAATGGTGTAATTGGAACATGCTGTTAAGTGCCTACCATCAGTCCTGGGTCTCCCCTTATGGCAGGCGAGTCTCTCTCCTTGGGTTGCTCTATAAATTTAACACTGTCCTCACCAGCCACAAAGCCTCTGCCACTTATTGCAGAGAATGAACAGGTCTGACGTTTTTATGTAATTTTCACACGTTACGCTGCACACTTCTACGCTACTTTATATATTTGAAATGCTTTCAAATCTAGTTAGAATTTTCAAGCTTTCTAAGAGCTTATGAGGGAAGGAAGACAGATAAATTGCAAGGCAGTAGTTAACAATTGATATACGTGAAAAGACCTGGCTAAGCTAACTCTGAATGGATCATGAATCTAAACTGGATCTTTAGATTCCAAATTGTTTGTGTTGTCTATCGTGCCAAATTGTCTCCATAGCTTGTGATTTGAAATTAATTTTGCCTACTGAACATTCTTCTGGAGTGCAATTCCTGGGGGCCACCACAAGACAAGCTACCATATTTTGGAATCTGTTACCCTCATGTTCATCGTCCTTCACAGACAATATGATATTTATTAATCACTGAAAATAATACAGAGTGAGGTCAGCCATTGTTATTGGTCTGTGGAATGGCTACTCTGTGTCAAGATATCAATAAGCACTATATAACAAATTGTAAGACAGGATCTTAACATCTCATTGACTATTTCTGACTGAGTGAATTAGTTTGACCACCTAAAAATCATCAAAATGAAAATAATAGTCGACATTTGCCAAGATCATTACTAAGTGCTATGCACCCTTTATGTACTAACTTTTGGGTTTTAAATGTTACTTTTCAAACTTTCCATGTGGTAACATTGCTCTATGGAAGTCTTTGAACAGTGGGGAGGGCTTACTGGATGGGCCTGTGTATCAACCCCTAAACTCTCAGAAAGAGACCATAAAAATTTGTGGTTTGTTTATGCACATATTTTCTAAAAATAAAATGGCTTCTAAAAATGAAATTTTTCCTTTATTTAAATTAAATTATCAATTGATCTATATAAAATATATTATTGTTATTCACGGCTTAAAATTCAAAAAAGTAGAAAAATGTATCAAATAATAAAATCTTCCTTCTCTTCAAATCCTCAGCTATCTTTCTCCAAAAGAAAAAGCAAAATATTTCCACTACCAGTGTATGAAGTTTCCTTTTTCTCCACACTCTCACCAACACTTGTTGTTTCTGTTTGCTTTTTCTTTTTTTAATATGGGCCATTCTCATAGGTGTGATGTGGTATCTCATTGTGGTTTTGATTTGCATTTCCCTGATAAGTGATAATGCCTTTACTTCAAGTGCCTGTTGGCCATCTATATATCTTCTTTGGAGAATTGCCTATTTGGCTCTTCTCATTTTTTGATGGGGTGCTTTGTTTTCTTTTTGTTGAGTTGAATGAGTTCCTTGTAGATCTTGGATATCAGTCCCTGTTAGATGTATGGTGTACAAATATTTTTACTATTCAGTAAGCTGTCCAGCAATTCCACTCCTAAGTATCTACCCAAAGAATGCAAAACACTAATTTGAAGGGATGTTTACACGCCTATGTTCATTGCTGTGCTGTTTGCAATAGCCAAATTATATAAATAGACTAAGTGCTCAAAGACAGACAAATGGACTGGGAAGTTGTGAGATATATATATATACACAATGGAATACTACTCAGCTATTAAACATACATAATTTGTATATACACAAGATATATGAGATGTTGCATTAATCAATTGTTTTTAATTACCTCTGGAGCATGATCATATAAATTGTTATTAGATCTGTTATTATGAAGAATTTTATTAATATATGTTTTATATAGATTCATCCTCATATTCCCAGAATAAATCCACTTTCTCATAGTATAATATTCTTTAATATAATCTTAGATTGTTAGTTAATGTTTGGTTGGAATTTTGTATCTTGATCATAGAATCTTTTTTTAAGATATTTATTTATTTACATCGTTCAATACAGAATATTTTAAAATATGAAAGTATTTGCTAGGTGATCTTTACGTTCTAGTAGCCATCAAGTAAAATCCAAGAAACAGTATGAGGACAGTTAAATGTCACACAGTTTGGTACTGACCTTAAGAACAAAAAGGAATGAAGAAAATTCTTTCCCACACTCTGCTTACTACATTATCCAACACAAAAAACGGTGCACAAATAATATTTGTTAAGTAAATAAATAAATACACGAACAGATATTTGTCAAGCATTGGAAAGCACGATGCACTGTGCAAGAGACAATAGTGACTTAGAGGGAAACAGAGACTACTTGATGGACTAGAATATTATAAAAATTTGGATTCAAGAATGCCCACAGCTTAATACCAGCTCTACTCTACTGGTAGCTGAAAGGTCATATACCTAACACCTTACTCCGTTTTTCTCATTTGTAGAATGGAGAGAATGACATAATAGCATGCACTTTGTGGTGACCAGTAAATGAAATATTCTATGTCGTTAACAAGCATATTCATTGGTTAACAGCAGGTTTTTCAGAATATTATTTCCCTCTCCCACTCTTTTATCTCCCTGCTTTATATAGTTTAGTATAGGGAACACACACACACACACACACACACACACACACACACACACACACACCCTCTATAGGGTAAAATTGGGAGAAAACCTAGAGTTGTGATAGGAGCACTGAGTTTAGAGTCAGCCAGAAGCACTATCAAGGTGGATGATATTTATCCATATTATGTGACTAGCACTGGGTTGCTCTGACCACATTATGCAAGTTATCCAAATCACTAACTCTTAATTTTCATGTCTGTAAAGCGGAAATACTTACCATTTCATACAATTAGTGTGAAAACAAATAATAAAGATGCTGTATTTGGTCCAAGGTAGCGGGGATCATCCTGGATCCTTGCTCCTTCCCCAAAGTTGCACAGCTGACAGGTGATTTAGGCATGACCTATGGCTGCCAAGAGTTTTCCTCATCAGCCAGACTCCCTCCTTCAGAATGGAGAATTCCAGCTGTCTGATCAGGAGATGTCACAACAGGAAGCCCTGTTCTACCCTGCCTTCTTTCCTGACCTTGAGTTCTCCCGGCCCTGTGGGCCCTTCGTTGTTACTACTTAACCACATGCTGTCCTATGTGGTCTCTCAACGCATTGGTATGTTGTGTTCTACTTACTGATTACCCTGCTTCTCTGTTCTTTTCTCTCTCAAAACATCTCTCATTGGATTGAATCCAAAGTAAATAAGCAATTAAATGATTTAACTCTCATAATTTTAGGGTTGAAAGGTTCCTGAAAAGTGTGATATGTGAGTCCCCTGGATTACAGTTGATTCACCTTTTTGAAAAATTCCACTGAAAAATTCTACTTCCCTCCACAACCCATCTCACTAAAATATTCCCTCCCACACCAGGAGCTTTGCATGACTCTTCCACCCTGGAATACTCTTCTTCCTTCCTTTTTTGCTTTTTCAGTTGTCTTTTTATACTTTTAAAAAAGGATAAAGCAATTTTTTTTCATCAGGAGAGTTCTCATTTTATTTTTTTATATGCACATTTTTTTTAAATTTTCGTTATTCATATCTTTTACATTATTATGTGATCCCCATAGGTTACCCACCACCTGTTCACCCGTGAAGTCATCACCATAGTCCCTCGTGGTCCCCTCTTCCCCCCTCTTGAATCCTTACCCTCCCCTCCTTCCCTGCTGAATGTCGCATTCTTATTTGGCTCCCCTATATTCCTCTTATAAATGAAACCATTCAATACTTTTCTTTTTCTTTCTGGCTTATTTCACTGATCATGATCCCTTCTAGTTCCATCCATGTTGCTGAGAATTGCATGTGTTTGTCTTTTTTGAATGCTGAATAGTATTCCATTGTGTATATGTACCACATCTTCTGGATCCAATCATCTATTTTTGGACATCTGGGTTGCTTCCATACCTTTGCTATTGTGAACAGTGCCGCAATGAACATATGGGTGCATGTATCCTTTTGGATTAGTGTTTTTGTGTCCTTCGGGTAGATTCCCAAAAGTGGTATTGCTGGGTCGTATGGAAGCTCCATGTTTAGCAGTTTGAGGAATCGCCATACAGCTTTCCATAGTGGTTATACCAGTTTACATTCCCACCAGCAGTGTAGGAGAGTTTATTTTTCTCCACATTCTTTCCAGCATTTGTTGTTGCCTGTTTTTTTAATGTGCGCCCTTCTCACTGGCGTGAGGTGGTATCTCATTGTGGTTTTGATTTGCATTTCCCTGATTATAAGTGATATTGAACATTTTTCATATACCTGTTGGCCATTTGCTTTTCTTCTTTGGAGAAGTGTCTTTTTAGCTCTTCTGCCCATTTTTTGACTGGATTGTTGGCTTTGTTTTTGTTGAATTGTGTGAGCTCTTTGTAGATTTTTGTTATCAGTCCTGGATAAAGCAATTTTAAAAACTCCTAAATCACTTGCCTCTTCCAATAAACCTTCCCTAATCCCTGAGGTTGGATCTGTGCCCCCTGAAACAATACCATTATAACTTCTTACACTCTTCCTTTATTGCAATTACCATAGTTATTTCTTATTCACATTTGTGATCATTTGAAAAATAAATGCTTTTCATTCATTAGGTTATAAAATTCATAAGGTCAGAAGCAAATTTATTTTTACCCATTTATTATCAGCAGCACCTGCCCCTGAACTTGGTAGAATAGATGTTTGTTGAATTAATTAGTTAATAGATGAAATAACTTCTACAAGTTTATATTTTCAAGCTGTTTTAATATATTAGAGCCTGTAGGGTGAGAACTGTGAGGTTTTTCTGCCCTTCCCCCAATGATGGACCGCTGCAGGCCTAAACACATGCCTGATGGCGGGCACCTGGAGTACGGTGTGGGCCTGTGAGAGTGGGCACACCTGGGCCAGAGACTGGGCTTATAAATAGAGTGAAAGCAGGAAGAGCAGCAGAGAACAGAGCAGGGAGCAGAGCACTATTTGGGGTGCAGCAGAGAGACCTCGAGACGCCACTGGAGAGCCCAGGAAGAGTGAAGATTTGCCGGGGGCTGGGAGGCCTGCCAGCCTCCTGGACCTCCGGCCCCATTGCCTGACCTGTACCTGTTTGCCTCTCTACACGAGACCAGTAAAAGCCTAAAAAGCCACTGAGGGCTCCAGAACTCCTTCCCTTTGACCTGTCTGTGCAGCTCCATAGACATCCTGTGCTCCCTGTGGTCATCCTGATGCTACAGAGCCTCAACTCAATTCAATCAGGAAGTAAGTGTCAATCCTTTGTTCCCCTTTACAAATGTTTACCTGATGGCTGACAGTTTACCATTAAGCATCTCCCATTGGATCCAATACTTGGGAGGAATCTGTTTCCCTTGCCTTCAGACAAGCAACTACCCCATCTAACACCCACTCCATCCAACTGTGCATACCACACATGCACACCAATATACACACACTAAGAATTCCCTAGACAATGAAAAGTCCTGCAGTTCTGTGGGATTCTCAGAACCTCAGATGAATTTCTTTCAGATCCATTCCTCACCCTTCCCCATTAGCACCACAGCAGGAGCCCAGGGCCACAGCTTGTATCTCCAAGGAGAGGAAATCAAGAGACTAGAAGGCAAGAGAAAGGGGAGGCCAGAGACTCCCCAACCCCTCTCTATGCTCAAGAGCTGCAGAATTTTCATAGCTGCATAGCTCAAGCTTTCCCTGGAAACATCACTCCTGGACTTCAAAAATGCTCGCCATCTTGGTGCCTCCAAACTAGGCAACGAGAGGCTTCCTGCGACTATAGGTCTTTGGGCTGCCGTATTCTCCCTTGCTAGTTTCCCATTTTTTTCTATCACCTGAGTAACTGACTTCCTACATTAAATTCCCCAAAGTGGTTTTTATTTTTCTAATTGGACATACAAGTGAAGTTGACTACAGAAATCTAGACTGACTTTCCCCTACAGTGCCATCCACTCTGATTTTGTGCCTGTCGCTTCTAGCTTAGGACACAGGCACCAAATGTTATACCATCTTTGCATTGCCACATCAACTCCCTAAGCACATTCGACATATTAAAACTTCCATAAATATTTGTTAAATGAATGAATAAATGAATGAATGAATGAATTGAACCTTGGGATCTGTAATACATTAAACGTTGAAAGCGTCTATGTATATCATAAAGTTGTTATACATTAATTAGAATCTGTCGATAAGCACCTTCCTCAATAACATACAAACCTGGAAGTAATGTAATTAATTCAAAATTACATAAGCAATCAAGGTGTGCTTACTTTTCTATCAATCAAGGCATAATTACTTAACAGTGAGAAAGCTCAAAAGGGGTTTGCATAGCCTTTAATGGGACTTACATAGCATATGACAACTCAGGAATCAGCAGAGCTTTGTGGAAATCACTAGACTATTAGGCTACTTAAACATCAGTATTGAAAGAAAAGTCTATTCCTTCTCAGACATTATTATAATTTTTCTTAACACAATTTCTTGAGAAGATGACCATGTCTTTTATTAGGATGCAATTTCACACACACCACATACCACCACCGAGAGAGAGAGAGAGAGAATGTATAGATATCGATATATATATTGAGATAAGAGAGGAAAGGGAAAAGGCAATTAAATAATGCCTCAGCTTAGTGTTCCTTTGCAAAAGAATTGAGAGGACTTACAAGCAAGTAATTTGTCTAAGCAGCTATCATGGGCTGAGATATACTCCTCCAAAATTCAAATGTTGAAGTCCTAACATCCAGTAACTTGGAATGTGACTATGTTAAGAGACAAGCATTTAAAGAGGTAAATAAGGTTATTTAAGATATTTGGGTGGACCCTCATTCAATACTGCTGGTGTCTCATAAAAAATGGAGATTAGGACATAGGCAGGTACAGGAAAGATCATGTGAACACACAAAGAGAAGACAACCCTCTACAAGACAAGGGGGAAGGCCTCAAAGAAAATCAAACCTGTCAACATCCTTATCTTGAACTTCTAGCCTCCAGAATTATGATAAAATAAGTTTCTGTTGTTTAAGTGACCTGTTTAATAAGAAGTAAGCTATTTCCTACTGCAATCCTAGCAAACTAATACAGAGGTAATCCTGGAGAGTAGGAGTAAAGTTCTGGAGTAGATGAGAGAATGTATTCAAAAGAAATTGTATAGTCCCAATTTCAGCATCCATCCATTGTATTGTATGGCTTCAGATCTCTTTGTCATCATGCATTTATCCATTTAATAAACCTTTATTGGAACTTCAGTTAGAAACCAGGTGCTGTGCCTTATCTTACAGAATGAAAAGACACTCCCTACTTTCATAGTTGGTACTTAGCTGCAAATCCAGCTTATGATTCTGGGATATACCTCAGGACACTCCAAGGTAGCAGAATCTTCTTACTTCAGACTGCACAGGATTCCCTGGCCCCCCAAATCTTAAGTCCCTTCCTCAGCCTGATTCTAAGTCTCCCCCTCCAGAATTTTCTGGCACCCCGTGTATTTAGATGTCTTCAGCATTGGTTTTCTAAAATCTTCAAGGATATTGTTTAAAAATCTAAATAATGTATTGCCATACATTATACTGATGCCTCTCATACTGGTAAATTTAAAAGTATCACACATCAACAGGAAATGTCTACATTTTCATTTTTCCACTATTGTGTCTATGTGTTAAGAATATGACCTTGAGATCAAATATCTAACCAAAAATAATTACTCCAAAGTGAGCAAAGGAGTAGGTAATGGAGCCTCAATCATTTCTATTATTAATGATAGCACTGAATGTTCTGTGGCCCTCAGAGAAGACCACTGGCACAAGCCACATTAACACCAGAAAGAAAGGAGTCTCTGTGTTCTAGTTAGTCCAGGTATATTTACAGATGAAAACAAAAAACAAACAAAAAAAAAAGGTGACAATGTAGCAAAGTATGAAGAGCTGATATTTAAGGTCACACAGATATGCATACACTACCTTCTCAACCACTAACTCCCCATGTGACCTCAATCAGGTCTTCTCACCTCTCTGAGATGAGCTGCTTCATCTATTAAACAGAATCAGCTTAGCTCAGAGAATCACTGGCATCTTTATAGTGAGGTCTTTCTAGGTCCTGTTAACTGAAGTGGTAGTCCCACACCCTAACCCTCCCCATCTCCCTTACCTGCTTTTAATTTTCTCCTCAGTATACCATCTGACATTCCATATATTTCTACATCCTTGTCTCTCTTTTCACTTGTATGACACCATCACTGGAATATAAACTCCAAAAGGGCAACGATTCTTGACTTCATTTTTGCTATATCCTTAGCACATAGTAGGAATTCATTAAGTATTTTCTGACTGAATCAATGAATGAATGAATGGATGGATGAATGAATGAATGAAACTTTAAAAGGTTCTCATTAAATGTTAGCTGAGTAAAGCAAAGGGCCTCATTCCAGCTCAAGTAGCTGGCAGAATGATAACCAGAACCAGAAAGGACACTACCAATAAGTTGAGGATTTTCCCCTTGGGGGAGGATTAAGATTTGGCAGAGACTTCACCACAAAGTGCTTTTTTTAACAACAGCATCAATTATTCTGGGTGAGTATCTTCTCCCTGGCATCCTAAATTTTTCACAAGTACCCAGCTGGCTGGCAGGCAGCCTACTTAATAACAACCTTTGACCCTTGAAAAGCGGTTTCTCTGGCTCAAAGCACTTTCAGATACACATTCTATTAAAGTTCCATAATCTTGGCAGCAAAAGTCACTTCCCACCATTTCTATCTTGTGGGTTGGTAAGGAGACAACGTTTACAGCAGAGCATATCTCAAAGAGAAATGAAGCCAATAAATGAGGAAAAAAATGTGCAATAGTGTATTGGGAGTAAAGCCAAAAAAATAAAATAATGCCTGTTAATGTTAGTATGAACCTTACTTTTAACCCTCAGGTTGGTTCAGCCTGGGAGATTGTGCACTTGCACAGGGTGTGGTGAGGCAAGAAGGGGGTACTTGCTAGCCACACACACTAAGTGCAGTCTAGCAGTCCGTGGGGTCACAGAAATAATGGACAAATACTCCTTACAACCCAACAGGAGTTGAGCAAGTTTTTCGCCAGTGGATAGGTGAAAGGACAAATTAATGAAACACTACTTGTTTTAATTCACAAATACCTATTAGACACCTCCATTGCACCAGATCCTGTATTAGGCACCAGAGTTACAGAGATAAATGATCCATGTAGAAGAACTTGGCCTTCCCTAGTGATGATCAAACATTTTTTGGAAACTTCCTTCAAAAGAACAAAAGCCCAATATGCAAAATGATTCATATTGATTCATTCACATTGATTCATTCTGATTCAAATTGAAACAGATTCTTTGTGAAGGGGGCAGGGAGGGCAAGCTAGGAAGATGCTCACTCCTATGGGAGGTCTGAGGATACTCCATGACTCCCCAGAACATGTTTGAAACAGCAACCTGGATGACCATTCAGATGCTTCTGTGACAGCTCCAGGACTCCGAGGGTGAGATATCAAGTCCGTTATGAGAGAGAAGGGCTCCAAGAGGAGGGAGACCAAGAGGGACTGTTCAGAACTCAGAGTGTCCTCCAACGTGGATGCCACAACAGGGGGCCTTGGATGCCAAGAGGTGGTGAAGGCCAAGGCTTTGGCGCAGGAGCTAGTAATGGACAGTAGTCAATTTGGGGGGAGGATAAAATTCCGTGTCTTTATGGAGATAGAAATGCTGAAGACTTGTTTTCCAGATCCATCTGCATTGAGGCACAGGTCTGATGCAGCCTGGAGGACACAAGCAGACACAGCTCCTCTCTCCTCCTTCCCTTTCCTCTCCTGAGAGGCATCTTGGTGTCTAAGGGGCAAGGTGAGATGGTGACACAGTGAAGAAGTGTTGCGGGCTCACGAACACTGTCCTCATAAGATCAGTTCCCTGAAAGCTTCACTTTCAGACTGGTCCGCAGCCTTCTAATGCCTTTGCTGGCACAGGCTATAAATGGAAAGGAGACGGAGGGAGATAGGCACATTTTTCCTCCTTCAGAAGCTCCAGTCAAACCAGAAACTACCTAAAATGGGGCTGTAGAAGGAAAATCTGAAGGGTTTCCAATCCTATCAACTGGGGATCATCCTGAACATTCTCTTTCAATGTGCAGTTAAAAAAACATGTTTCTTACTCTTGAGGCTCTGTATCTCTTGGGAACTGTCCCCCAAAGACAGTGACTTCTTCCTGCCCAAAACTTTGGGCAATGTAAGAGTCAGATCTCCAAAAAGCCATTTTCCATTTGGGAAACTCCTTAAGGAGGAATCCAGGTGGACTTCAGCCTGATATCCCACTTGTGGACAAAGCACCAGAGTTTCTGATATTTCCTGGATACCAATCTGTATTGCTTTAACAGGATTCCATAGCACTGAACTTGATATTCCCTCCAAAACTATTAATCCAGTCTCAGCTACTTCTGTTGTTCAGAATTCACTTGGCAGCTGTCCTTAGAATGTTCCAGAGAGAGGAAAATATTCTCCTGTGTTAATTAAACAAGTGCTGACCAAGAAATAAAGTCCTAATTAGGGAGTTAGGGGTTAGGAAATTGGGGTGAGTTCTTATGCTGGACTTGCCAATTTCCAGTTTCATGAATTTGATGTTACCCATCTGTGTAGCAGGGAAAATACATTTCATGGGATTTAATGTAGCTTTTATAAGAATATGTGTATATGATATATATTTATATTTTAAATGCTTCACTCAATAAAATTTAACTCCTATTGTTATTTCTTTGGCATTGTTGTTATTAGAGTATCAGAAGTAAGTGTGGCCAGAGTTGCAGCGGAATGCAAGTGGATGGGACTAATAATGGAAGCTGTGATGACCCAGAAGAAAGATCTCTTAGAAGTCAGAGGGTATGCTTCCCAACAGCCATGTGATTGTAGCAATCTATTCCAACTTCCTGAAACTCCATTTTCTTATCTGTTGCATAGAGATTAAAACTATGCAGATTAAATGATTTGAATATCAAAGCCCTGAGCATAAGGACAGTTCATAGCATGAACTCATCAATGGTAATTTCCTTCCATTACTCCCCTCTTATCACAGAAAGGGTAGTCTTTCTCACTTACAGAAAAGTAAACCAAATGTCAAAAAAAAAAAAAAAGAGCCAACAGTTCAAATGAGCCTGCCACCTGCTTTTATAACTAAAGTTTACTAGAACTCAATTGTACCCACTTGTTTACTGTGATCAGTGGCCACAAAGCCTAAAATATTTACTATCAGGCTCTTTTCAGAAAGTTTGCTGATCCCTGAGCTAAGCTCTCCAAGTCCAAACTCCTTTGTATTTTCCATCCTTCAGTCTCCCCTTTGATCATTATCTCACCTTCAGTTGGTTGGTCACTAGAGATGCATCTTTATGCTGGGGGATTGTCAAATTGTCTTCCCAAGTCAACTGTATCACATGGTCTTCTGTTCTTTTTATTGTTGTATCATCAGGTGACTTTTTGATGAGAGTGTCACTGCAGAGAAGCATTTATGATTCTGTATAGAAAGTAATGGATCAGTTATAACAAAAACAAGAACAATTAGTAGTTCTAAAATGGTTGAAACCAAGAAATCTAGTTGTCCAATTCAGGCAAAAAATAATAAATTTCATAAGCCTGAAGAGTGCCTTTAGAGGGTTAAGTCACCATTCTTTTTAAGATGATGTATTGCCTTTTCTATCTTACCTGTTTAACTGATCTGAGTGAGCAAGGACTATTGGCAATGACACAAACACCACAATGACTAGCTAATAAAAAAGCTAGAGCAATGAAGTTGTCTACTACTACTCAGGCCAATAAGTTAAGACTGATTTATTTTCTATTCAGACCAAAAGTGGTACCATCAATAACTTGTTCTAGAGTTAGTGTTATGCTCTTTTCTATTTATAGCAACCCGCCATTCAAAAACATTACTCTGATTGTTCAGATAAACAATGAGTAGAGTCCCCCTAATGAGGATGTTGAATGCAAATTTATGTTATCTGAGTTCTGATAAATAGATTATAATAATTTCTTCTTTTTCTAGGAAAGAGGGACATTAGCAAGGTCACAGGTTGGTTTATTTAAGAACATTTGTCCATGTAGATGTAAATGGAAATGTAATCAGCTGCAATTCCTTGTATTCTTATTTTATGAGACACTGAATTGCCCCAGGGTTTTATGCGGGGTTACAGTGATTGATGGCATATCCAAAGTTAAGGTGGAAAGCAGAAATATTTTCTGGGATAATCTTAAGAATGGTATTAGAATGAGTATGTTCTGAACTAACAATTATCACATAAATGAATGAAATGGTAAATGAGGCCATTATGGGTGGACAACAATCAGGACTATGTAGAAATGAGAAGCCAGGTGATTATAAGGAAGCAGATAAAATAAATAAATAAAACAGCAATTATATAGAGATGTTGTCTGATAGCTTGGGAATAAGTTGTTCTTTATCTGAGGTCATCAGATTGTTCTGAAGGTCTTGGTGCAGATGTATACTTCCAAAAATCAGCTGTTTTTAGAAGATCCATGAAAACTCTTTTTGGGATTCTGAGTAAACTTCCAATTGTGTAGAATTCTGGGTTGTTTCTTTAGTTGGAAAACTTGAACTCAAAGACTGACTTCTTGGAATTCCATCACTGTATTTGCTGCTAAAATATCTTCCAATGAAGATCAAATACAGTTGTTTTCTTACGTCTTCCAGTAGATGAAATCTCCTGGTTGAAAATTACAAAAAAGTTGTTTGGGCAAAAGTTGTGAGAAGGTAACCTTAAACTTTTGGTTAGAGAACTGGGACTGATACATGAGTCCTTTGCAGTATTTTGCTATGTTTTGAGCAACAAGACACAGTTTAATACCAGAGGTTGAAGTCCCTTAATGCATGAGTTTTCCAGTTACTAACTGATGAGGAGGTAACTGATGTGTCTCCAAGGAAGTAGAGTATATGATCATGGAGACTGTAAAAGTACTTTTGGCCAAGAGTTACTGAAGATTTTGATAATTCTACTAATTTTAAAGATATCATTGGTTCTCCTTCATTAATTCCAGAAGATTTGGGCAGTAAAGGTAGTGTAGTTTTTGATAACACTTTACAGAACTTTTAAAATAATTTTTCTCATAAAACATGTCAAAATCACCTATTATAAAAATTGGTACAACCAAATTTTCACCTTCAATTTGCTGGCTAATTCAAGGAACATTAGAGATGCAAAAACAAAACATCAACCAACTTTTTAGCATCTATAGGGCTATAGCTTTTGGCAAGGAAATATTTCCACATCAACACATCTGCAAACAAACATACAATAACAAAACATATTCAAACTCCATGGAGGGTAGAAGCTGGACAAAATCCAGATCTTTAAGCATGGGTTCAAAACTTCATGAAAATTATCTTTATATGAATTAGGAAAAGCATCTAAAAGTTCTTTAACTTGTACAGTTTTTATGACGTTTCCAGAGGAGATAAGAAATCCTTTGTTGCCAAAATACTTCAAAGTTGGTGTTATTCCAAAAGTATTCCTCCTGTGAATAAATATATCTGTACATGCTGGTCTTTGACTAGTGTACAAGCTCTAATGAATTCAATAAGTTCTTCTCTCTAGGCTGATATTACCTCAGGTAGAGGACTATATTCTAAAGAAAAATTTGATTTGTAATAATATATCCCACTTGAGCACAGTTTCTATTTGAAGTATGAATCACCAACAAAAAATATTATACCAGTTGAATGAAATAAAGAGGTTTTTCTAAGTGAGATAATAGAATGATTAGGTCTCCTTTCTTCTCATTTGGGCAGGAAAGTGGTAAATTTCGGGTTGTTTAAGTGGTGAATAATAACATGAGCCAAAGAGAATGACAGATTTGCATAAGAATTTGATAGGATAACTGAAAATTATTTGTTTTTGATCCATAGTAGTATCTATCCTAAGTGAAGAACCAAGAGTTCAAGTGGGGACCCTAGAATTAGTTCATGAAAAATGTGCATAGCTATGATGTAGCAGCTTTAATCCTAAGATAAGGAAAATAAGTCTTTGTAACCTGGGCAAGTAGAAGGCTAGTAGGGAATTGGTGTTTGGTGGCTCCCATAAAGTTGAGTGAAAACCCAATGCGTTTTCCAGGTTGTTCATGTACAAAATAGGCCAAAGGGTTTTTTGTCTTTGGGGATGTTTAAGAAAGGAGGCTGTTGAAGACGCTTCCTCACGTTTCAAAAGGTCTGTTCTTGTTTGGGTTACCAAAGGGGCAAGTCTTATATTGAAGATTTAGTCAATTCTTAAACAAAAACAGCAATCTATGTATATCATCATGTCATCTGCAAGTAGTGATAACTTTACTGCTTGTTTTCCAATTTGGATTCCTTTGATGTCTTTTTCTTGCCTAATTAACTCTGTCTAGGAATTCTAATACTGTGTTGGGCAGTAGGGATGAGAGTGAATACCCTGTCTTGTTCCTGATGTTATGGAAAACATTTGCAGTTTTACACCATTAAGTATGATATTAGCTATGGTTTGTCATATTTGGCCTTTATTTTGTTGAGGTACCATCCTTTTATTCCTAACTTATTGAGAGTTTTAATCATAAATCGCTGTTGAATTCCGTCAAATGATTCTTCAGTTATGCTATTTAGAGACATAAGCAAAAAAAGTTAGGATTATAGGTAGAGTACACATAAAACAGGATTTTTTTCTGAGTTGGGGAGGCTTTATATTAAAAGAAGCTCATAAGAGCTAGCAACAGTCATTCAAAACAATGCTTGTGAACTTTGTGTCCAGGACACCAATCTGACAGTTGACTGCCACCAAGCAGGAAATACCTCCCCAAGGCAAAATCCAGAGAAAACTGTTTCTCTGCATCAAATTTAAGCACCAGGACAAAAAAGTCTAGAGGGATGGAGAGCCTTACTCAATTTCATTAGTGACCCATAGCAAAGCCTGTGTAGATGTTGGTCAGGCAAGAACTGCAAATGCACCATTTTGATAATGGCTCAAGCAGTAGACTTTCAGTGCCCAAACAAAAGAGAACAAAAAGCTAAGAAAAAGAATGGCCTAGGTCCACATTTTTAATTGGTTGCATTATGTTGCACAAATGGAAACCAATATTTTAAAAATTCCTAAAAATAAGGGCCTCCCTGGTGGCGCAGTGGTTAAGCACTGCGCTGTGAAGCTGCTGGCAGCGGCAATTCGAGTTCAACACCTGGTGGGGGAGAATCCCACATGGCACGGTAGACCTCTCCTGCCTCGTCCGCTGCTCCCCTCAGCAGTGTATTCCCATTGATCTGCCTGTGCTGCTCCCCACTCTGTGTCTGGTGAACCCTCTCGCCACTCCACACCTCTGGCCTGTACCCCAGCTTGTATGCATAAATAAATAAATCTTTTAATTAATTAATTAATTAAAAATTCCTAAAAATAAATCCCAGGAAACCATACAAAAATGCGAAGTTCAGACCCAGAGCTCACTCAACACATGGGCAACAACAAACAGCCAAGCAGGGCCTGGGGACTCTATGAGCACCACTCCTGGCTGAATTCTTGGATGCATAGTGATGAGCAGTACAGCTTGTCTCAGTAGAACTTCCAGAAAAACTGAAAAGAAACAAAGACCACCCAAATGAGGGAGGGCAAGGATTGATTATTTTTTCAAAACTTATTGTGGCAAGGAGTTAGTCATCATCTCTTGAATTTAGTAGCAACTCAAAAGCAGGCAAGGGGGTCAGAAGTAATTTTAGTGGGGAGAAAGGGAAGGCTTCAGGTATATTTTAATTGGAAGTTGTTAACATGAGAAAACTGAAGGGAGTTTAACTAACTAGAAGAAAGGTATCTATCTTGTGCAATCTATTTAAGAGTATAGTTGACTTTCTTTGCTTGATCCTAAATTGGAAGTGGAAGCACAGATTAGGGAAGCTGGCAGGCATTGATGGAGTCCTGGGTGGAGATTGTACAGAGGCTACAGTGTACCTCCCCAGGCTTCCAGTTACAGAGGTTGTAAGTCACAATTCAACAGAGGTCGTAAGTCACAATGCCATATTTGGTCTAGCCATTGTCTGCTGACTTATTCAGTCTCTTATCTTTTAAATTTTCTATTTCATTTTCCACTAAATGTCCTTGCTCTTTGTATTTATAATTGCCAAAGTTTGGCACAGTGTAAATGTCTAACACCAGGGGACTGTTGGCTCTTTAATATGCACCATCTAATCCCCTAATGTTGGCCATTTAGAATTCCTGGGCATCAGTTCCAAGGAGAGAGAAGGATAAGGATGCCGCATCTATGGACTCTCAAAAAGGCTGGCTCCAGAATAACTAAATTCTAGCTCAAGATGGGGATAGGAAACAATAAATATCAGAAAGACCTGGCATTTTTAAGTCACCAAATCTGTACAACATTATAAAGGGACACTATGCATCCTTTATAATGTTCATTTTACAGATGAAAATAGAGAAACAGAAAGGTTAAATAATTTACCCAGCCAACACAACTCATAATGGCAAAGTAGGATTCAATGTCAGGTTCATCATGCTTGCAAGCACCATGTTTATAGCTTATTTAACTAGGGAAATTATGCCTGGGCCCTGTGGTTGTTAGGACAGCTGGATCTGAAGTCATCCAGCTCTAAGTTGAAATCCCAGGACCAGTACTACTAGTAAGTGAATTCCTCTTTGAAAAATATGAGAATATACCCAGAACCAGATTAAATATGTCAAACCTTATGGGAGGTTATCTGAGATCCATCAAAGTATCATTGAAATGAATTGAAGTAGGAAAAAAAAAAAGTTTCTTTCCAGAACTTCTTTTAGAGTAGAATATGTGGCAAGAAGAAATATTTTAATCACTTGCTGATGGAGGGGAGACTATATTAAAAAGCATAATAGTTGTTAGGTTGCCTCCTAAGGACAGGTGTGTCTGGTTAACTGTAGGACTTTTGTGTGGCAGAGTGATTCATAAAATCTTGGGTTGGAACTTAATTTTCTGCAATATAGAGGAATGACATGCATGGCCAACAGGAATCCCCTTTTTCCTGTCCCCATAAGTTACCCTTAGCCTCTCTGGAAGTGCTGGAGATTTAAAGATAATCTATTGTAAGGGCACAAAGTACTCAGTGACCACAGTGTCTATTCCTGTTGTGTTTCAACTAAGATTTAACTGATGGAAATGTTGTAAAGATAAAGTAATATTAGGTAGAACCACATAATTGCCAAATCTTAATTATTTTGACCCACAGAAATGGTAATTTGGTAGGATTCAACCTAATATAAAGTATTGAGAGTACTTCCACACAGGACCTGGCCCAAGCTAAGTTCTTGGTAAATGTAATTAGTCTTATTGTCCTTACCCAAAAGAGGACAGCTAACTCAGGCATGCTTCTGGCAGGCAGCCTGTAAGGGACAATCTAATGGATGTGGGACTCTAAAGTCCTGTGAATAGTGGCCTCGTGGTTTAGAACATTATCTCCTTTGAAGCAGAATGTCTGTCCATGAGGTTTCTGTCACAGGTCAGAGCTCCCAGAAGGGAATCGTAGCAAGATGAAGCTAGGTAATTACAGATTCCCAACCAGAAAACTGGGGTTCAGGGCTGTGTCTTCACTTCATCAGGAAACAGGAACACACAGAGACACAGAGGCAGAAGTGCATGCCTTGGACAGCATCACTCACAGGGCATGAGCAATGGGAAAAGAATGCACTGATTTCTCTTCTGTTCTCATTCTTAGAATATTTTTCATGGTAAAATAACTCAGGTGTCAATTTCAAGGAAAGGAGCTGTGAGGTCAAAGGACCTCACCCCTGCCTTGTTGATGTACGATGCGCTTTCATGCAATTATCTTCATTTGATAAACCTTTGTTCAGGGCTAATATATGGCCTCTAAAAGGCTTACAATGAAGAGAATGTTTAATTTTATTGAACCCACATTTCTCAAATATTTGATAACTTAACTTTTTTCTTGATAAAATGTTTCATATTCCATGGAACCAAATTTTTCAGAAGATGCATTAAGAAAATGCTTGCCTGGATTATAAATTTCTTAATATGGATCTTTTGTGCACTAAACTCAACTTTTCATCCTTTGTACTTAACAAAATGACTGAAACAGAGTTGAATTTAATAAAGATAATTTGAACTGACCTGCAAAACTAAGAGTATCAACTAGCTCAACTTTTCACATCCCTTTCAGCTTTTAATATCAATAGCCCAGTGATGCACAGATGTCCCTAAGATTTTACCAGAAATGCTGGTAATGCAGAAATCCCCAATGTCAAAGAGACAATTAATAAGGATGCTCAGGTTTCTCTTTAGTTCAAATAACTTTTCACCTTTTACCAAAGGACTGAAAAAAGGTCTGAATGAAATAAAGTCAGAGAGCGCGCCCCTTACTCTGATGTAAGGGTTGACAGACAGGAGGGATTGGTGTGACGAGCCTGGATATAAAGAATGGAAGACTGATGCTAATTAAGAGCATTATGCTTGTTTTGTATTTTTCTAATGGTCTTACATTCTTTGAAGCTCTTTTTACCAGGAGGTGGGGGTCTGTGTCCCCTCTCTTTGATTGTTTCTAATACAGTATGTGATCTTAGACTCTAGATCCCAAATGTCATACAATTCAGCTGGTTGTCTTTGAATACTTTCTCTCCCAGTGCTTATTCTTGGGACTATCCTTTTTAAAAACCCAGCTGCCACACTGAAAGAGGCTGCCACTACATGGAGAGGCCATACCCTGGTGCGAGTAACAACAGTGTGAGATGAGTCCAGCCTTAGAGTCATTTCAGCCCATGGAGCTCAGTGTCAGTGATGTGTGTGAAGAAGCCATCTTAGTAGTGCGGTTTTTATTCCCCTTGCTCTAGTTCCAGCATTTGAGCTATTTGACTCACACCAGCTATTCAAGTCTTGTCAGCAGAGACTTCAGACATTGTGGAGCAGAGACAGTGCCATTTCCACGGTACCTTGTTCAAATTCCTGATGCACAGAATCCACAATACAACCCACAGCAGTTGCTTTGTATCACCTTATTTGGAGGTGGTTTGTTTTGCCATGATAGACACCTGGAGCAACCGTGCTGATGAGCAAAGACTCCAACCAAACTAGAGTAAGCACAAAGGGAATCTTCTGACTCTGAATCTAGAAAAAACAAGGGCTGAGTTGGCTTGAAGATAGTAGTCCAGGAAGTAATATTATCACTTATAATCAAGGAAATGCAAATCAAAACCACTATGAGATACCACCTCACACCTGTGAGGATGGCACACATTAAAAATACAGGCAACAACAAATGCTGGAAAGGATGTGGAGAAAAAGGAACTCTTCTACACTGCTGGTGGGAATGTGAACTGGTCCAACCACCATGGAAGGCTGTATGGCGATTCCTCAAACTGCTCAACATGGAGCTCCCATACGACCCAGCAATTCCACTTTTGGGAATCTACCCAAAGGATACAAAAACACTAATCCAAAAGGATACATGCACCCGTATGTTCATTGCAGCACTGTTCACAATAGCAAAGGTATGGAAGCAACCCAGATGTCCAAAAATAGATGATTAGATCCAGAAGGTGTGGTACATATACACAATGGAATACTATTCAGCATGGAAAGAAGATAAACACATGCAATTTGCAGCGACATGGATGGAATTAGAAGGGATCATACTCAGTGAAATAAGCCAGAAAGAAAGAGAAAAATATCGAATGGTTTCACTTATAACAGGACTATAGGGAGGCCGGGTGGGAGAGA
>PVIJ01010203.1:0-28253 GCA_004024925.1 Scalopus aquaticus | reverse complement strand
GATGTCTCTGTCTGTGCTTGCTGCCTTTACTTCTCTTCCCTTATTGGCAGGAAAGAAGATGTCCTTCCCTGGGTCAGCACTTACCTAAGCTTCCAAAGAAAGAGGTTGGTTCAGTGGAACATGCTGCAAATTCCTGAGTTAATAACTGGTTTAAAGACTGGGGATGGGGTTATGAATGGCTTATGTAGAGGCCAGTTCCTCTGACCAAGGGCAACAGCTATGCTAGCAGCCTCCATCAGAGAATATCATTATAGTGAGAGGAATTTCATCCCCAGAGAAGTGGCTCACCTGGAGACAAAACAACCCATAGCAACAAAAGTGGTTTCGAATACTGTTTCAGAAGGAACTTCTAAAGAATAATAGCTCCACGTATCTACCAACAGGGTAAAGTGTGGGATGAGAGGACCCTCTCCAACTGTGGATAGTCAAAAATTCTTAAGCCCCCAAACTGCTTAAAGTACTGTCCTTTGCTAACACCTTTTAAGATTTTTTTTTTTTAAAGAATATAAAGTACATGCCATTTCACTGAACCCTTACCACTATCTTAGGGGCAGGTAATGTTAAGTCCCTGTCAAAAGTAAAGAAAACAGAAGTCAGACACTAAAAGTTGCTAGTTGATTGCAGGGGTAGGAAGCAACATTCAGAATCTGGTCTTCAGTCTCCAGATGCAGAACTCCATTTCCAACCCACATTAAGAGCACTGATAATCCTGAACATGGAGTTATTCGTCCAAACTAAGAGAGAGAGAGAAAAAACAATCTTAAATTCATATCCGCAAAATCTAATGCAATGCTACTTGAAATGCTAGTTGTTTGGACATAATTAAGACAACAGCAGGTTGGGTCTTGAGACAGGCAGAGACATTAGCCACAACCTGAGGGACTGGTTTTCTCCATTGTCTAAGTACCCTTGGACCTCAGAAAACCCTGTATTTCTTGGAAACATGTATTCCTCTGAGAGCCGGAGAAGGCATGTGGTCCAGTAAATGCAATTAGCAGTCTCACCACGCTTTTCCTCGTGTTATCTCCCAGAGCACAGCCATCAGAAAGCTCACATTTTCAAAACACTTTCCAAAGGACGAAAGTCGCCAGCAGATTTTAAGTGGATCTGAGATGTCTATCTAGGGAGTCTTTGGGATATATGAAAATATTTATTGAGCATCTCCCACAAACAAGATGCTACTCTAGGCACAGAGGAATGTAGGAATAAGAGACAGAGAGATCATATAAGATAAAGGAGAGATGAGAGTCCAGCAAGCTATTTAATCTCATTTACAATGTAGGAGTAATAATGATAAGATGATGATACACACTCATAGCTCCAGCCTTGATGAAATCCAGATGCCTGCTCAAAAATTGTTCTCAGATCTTTCAGACGCCCCAGACTCAACCTCATCAAAACTGAACTGACAACTGTCTCCTCTGTTCTACACCTTCCCTTGTATCTCTGCTATTTCTAGCTTTGTCAACTCACCAGCAATTCTATCCCAACCTTCCCATCAAATTGAGACTGTTAAATGATAATGTAGACAATATATCAAAAACACCACTATCTTAGTTCTGTGAACTCAGCTTTTTGCCCTTTTAACCATCAATGGCGGGGCTGGGGACAAGTCTTTATTTTCATTGTCTCTTGCATGTGACTGCCTAACCTCTCAACATACACACATACACCTGGTCTCTGTGAATGTGTCTGGATGCTGAGCTCTTACCAGACACTGAGAAACAGCCCAAATTAGAGGAGCAAGACCCTATGAGAACAACTATAGCAGAGACAAGGACCAGGTCCAAGCCACAGCTCAGAATTTCTGTTTTTTTTTTTTTCTTTGCAGGGCAATAGTAATCAGGACCGACCTCTGGAAATAAATAAGTTGGTTGGAATCCTTGACCCAATCACAGCAGTGATTCTGAATGGCGAAGATGGAACTCATTGCAAAAATGAAATTGTGATTCAGAAATATTTAATTTCTACCTCCAAAAGGTATAGAAGGGGTGCTGTGCTTGCTGCTGGGGTGCTCCGGTGGATAGTGCCCTTGAGTAGTTCTTTCCCTGAGCTGTGAGCTCCTTGAATGGTAAACTATGTCTATTATCCTCATAGCACAGCTCTGTCAGCACCCAGAAGGCGAGTATCGACTCACTTTAGAGGCTATGCTTTACTGGAAACAGGTATGAATTTTCCATTTCTTTCGCTTTGATTATAAAATCTAGGGATACTTACTGAATTAAGGCTCTTGGGTTTCAATTTATGGTTTTCTGCTGTTAAATGTCAATGTGTATATTTTATTAAATAGTTATCTGGACCCGAATTTGGTGACTAGTTCTCCAAGGTTGAAGTGAATGAGTATCGAAGTCTCTTGCTTTTTGGAAACCATTTTGCCAGCAAGGGAGTTAGGTCTTTGTTTTAAAGATTTATTTATTTATGCATACAAGAGCTGGGGTGTAGGCCAGAGGTGTGGGGGGTGAGAGGATTCACCATAGACAGAGTGGGGAGCAGAACAGGCAGATCTGTTCAAGTACACTGCTGAGGGGAGCAGTGGGCGAGAGAGGAGAGGTCTGCTGCGGAGTTAAGTCTTGAAAAGCAATGTGGTGCCATGGTCCCTCTGGGGAGAGAGAGTGACTCATTCTCCAGGTAGATATGGCAGCCTTAGTGTGAGAGGAGTAAGGGAGCTCTGAGTTAAGCCACTTGGGAACCATGCTTTTTCTGTTGGCGCTGCAATTCCATAATATGTGGCATGTATTGGGGGCCAGGGGTGCCACAAGAGGGGTGATGGCTGCAGAGGCAGCATTTAGGGTTGATTGGGATGGGAGATGTCTTTTACATGGTACTGGAATCAATTTGGTCTTGCTCTCTCTTGTTTCCAGGACTTGGGCACCTGTTTTGTATTTGACTATTCATAACTATCCCACGGGCTTATACCCCACACAGGAGAAGTACAAGCATGGTAGGTCTATGAGTTAACTTTTCTTTTTAAGTAAAATTCATATGAATAGAAAATAGACCTTGAAGGAACATCATAAAAGGCATGATGCCTAAGATATTTATCCTCACCATGCAAAGTACAGCCCCACCCTGGAAATAGTCCCAAAGGTTAGAAGGTATTATGGCGTGAAGACAAAACTTTACTCAGAGGGCCCCTTTGTTATACCTTCTGTCCATACAACTGCAACCTTTTCAAAGTGTTGAATCTGACTCTATATTATATATGAGGCATCAGCTAAATGGACTATGTCAGTGATTTCGTGCACTTCATTCCTTAACTATTTCCTATTGACTAAAGCGCTCATTTCATACTATTCTGATCTAGTCTCTTCTAATTCATGACTTAGTTTTTTGCACTTATATCCTGTCTTCCCTCCCCAATTCGACTAACACTGCTTTGCAGTCTAGCACTCGGACTACTCTGAACACGGGTTGTTCTGCATCTCCTCACTGGTTACCTTGCTTATGGCTGCCCTGGATAACCACTCCCCATTACTCCCAAGTCTATACCTCTCTGCAGTTCCTTTCCCGTGGAAAGGACCTCCATCAATGTCATTCTTCAGTATAAGCAAGATCTAGACACACCCTTGAGCTCTGAAAACTCCTCTGATAATACAGGAAAATGTTTGGGGACAGAAAAAATCAATGGAAAGTAAATTAAAAGCAGAGGAAATATCTGAAAATGACATTAAGATGATTAAAGACACATTGAGTTAAAAATCCATTCAGTGCTTTTCCCAAATTACCAAGACTTCCCAGAAAGCAGACATGCATTTCCACCCCTTGCTGTCACCAAATTTTTGTATGGACCAACTCGACTTGAAGCCTCCCTCATCCCCCAGCAGGCATAAAACATGTCCTTCTCTGAACAAAGGAATAAAAGGTGAAGTGAGAGCCTGAATGAAAATTAACTCTAGTAGCTAAGTACAGCATAGCAATCCCCAGAAATGCTGTAGAAAAAATGGAGGTGGATAAGAAATTGATTAGAGTTTTACCTACTCAAAGAATAGTTAATCTATTCTTTGGTAATCAAAGAAGGTAAAGAAAAGCTGAGTGGATGAGGGGGAAAGGGGTATATTAGAGGATCACCGGCTGGGAAAATCACCCACCTCTGGAATTACCATGGAGTTTCCTTCCAAAACAAGGAGACATGGACACAATAGTTCAATTCTATACACAGTGACTGAAAACCTTTATTCTATCAGACACTCCATTCAAGAAAAAGTCAAACAAAGTACAGCTCCTGGCCTCACTGAACTGACAGTCAACTAGGTGGACAAAGAGCTAACAACTTTAGTATGTGACAGTACCACCTCCAGAGGAGCACTGCATGGACTTCTAACCCTATCCGAATGTCTAAGCATTTTCAGAAGGATCCTTTTGATCTGAACCTTAAAGGCTGAGCAAGAAGTAATGAGATGGGCCTGAAACTACTCAAAAGATCTTCATTATTTTATAGTGACCCAATTCAATGCACACCTTCTGGGGCATGGGGACTTAAACACTTTCATAACACATATAGAGAGAGAAGGTTTCTATGTCCCTACAGAACAGTTACAGGAACTTCTCTATGACTGTAAGTACAATACAGATTGTAAACTCCAGACATTGTGGTTCCAACTGTGTGAGTTCCAGCTTAGTGTTGAGAAGGGAGAAGCACAATCTGGAAAAATAAAGGAAAGTCACTTATCATTACCATCAAGAATGACTGCAAATCACAGAATTAGAACCA
The DNA here is from genome assembly GCA_004024925.1 of Scalopus aquaticus. Lineage (NCBI taxonomy): Eukaryota > Metazoa > Chordata > Mammalia > Eulipotyphla > Talpidae > Scalopus > Scalopus aquaticus. The sequence continues at coordinate 23,542 of PVIJ01010203.1, read as the reverse complement.
GAATCCTAAAACGTTAATGAATCTGATTCGTTAAAAAAAAAACAAAAAAAAACTGAGACAGCATATGGCCAGGTTTCCTTATCCAAATTCATATGACCAAGGAGTAATAGAACAAGACTAAGAGTCCCCTAAAAGTACATTCAGTGAGTATTTCAGCACCTAAAATAGAGCCAGTGCTCAGTAAATATTTGTTGTGTTCATATGCAGGATAATTTTTTTTATTTATGTATTTTTATATCATTGGTAATTTCTGTACAGTGTTTGATTTCTCCTCTCAGGTGTTGTCCCTGTAAAATTCCCACCACCAAGACACCTGTGAGCAGTCACCATCGTCCCTTGTGCTCTTCCCTCCCGTTTTACTCCCTTTCCCTCCCCTTCCCCTGATGAATGTCTCCAATTTATACTTTGACTTCTAGTTTTGTCTTTTTTTTTTCTTCCTGATCCCTTATATGTTCCTTTGCAGGATAAATTTAGAGCAAAGCTTAAGCACTGATTTCTAGACAGTCAACTAAATATGAAGATATTGCAATAGAGCAATGAACAGGGGGGGAAAGTCTTTGTCCCTTAAAAGAAGGAAAAGGGCACAAAATGGAATAGAAAAGAACACAAGGGACCATGGAGATGGATCACGGGTGAATTGGTGGTGGGCTACCCAAGGGGAATGCAAAATGTAAAAGACATAAATAACAATAAAAATATATATTTAAAAAAATAAATAAATAAATGAACCATATATGGAGTCAGATTTCAAAGAGCAATGAAACAGTCAACATTCAGTGACATGATATAGTCAAAAACTGCATCCTTGGATACTGTGAACTTGACCTCAGTGAGCCTCTACAGTGTACTGACAATTTGATTTAGCTCTGAGATGAAAAATTAATACATTAATCCCTGATCTCAGGACTTCACTTTCTAGGGGAAGAAACAGTATATCTATCCATGGTGTCTCCTTAATATCATAGACATAAACATAAAATATTAAGAAACAAAAGAAGAGAGCAGTTTGATTGTAAGCCAGATGGATCTATGAAGTCTTTGTAGAAATGAGAACATTTGTTCTTGGCCTTGAATTAGACTAAGTCTTCAGTGGAAGACAAGGACATTTTAGGCAAAGGGAGCAAAATGAGAAATCAGACTGAATCGAGACAATATTGTCCATATCTCAGAACTAGTGAGAGGTCTGGTGAACCAAATCCAAGAGCAGTTTTTCTGGTGAGGAGAGGTAGCCTAGAGACTGGGCTGGCCTCGGAGGGGTATGTCCCCAGAGCTGCAAAAAGAAATTAAACCAAGTAAAGCTGAGATCATGCAGCAGACTCTGCCAGAGCACCACCCAGGTGCCTTCATCGCTCACCATTTCTGTAAAACCAGCCCAGCTTTCAACTGCTCTTTCCAAAGATGCTTTAGCTGCTGGTGTCACTGTCCACAGGCTAGGCCAGCCAGAGTGCTAGAGAATGGAGGTCACCTCTCCCACTCCCCCAAGCAATGATTAATGGGGGGTAAATATCCCTGTTGTCGTACCCCAGGTAGGGAAACCCTAAGACAAGTGCTGCCAGCTGGGTTGGCCTCCAGCTGCCCACACTTTTAATTTCTTTGATAGGTATTCTCCATCAGCTTTCTTCTCTCTCTTGTCGTACTTCTCTACTACCTTAGTAAGGCTTTCTAGGATCACCCTCAAAATATATTATTTATACCTGACTTAGTCTCAAGGTCTGCTGCTGAAGGAAAGCCAGACCAAGACATTATCAGGAAATCATCATGGGTGATTAAGTCATTACCAGTAAAATAAAAATAATGGTCAGCTCTGAAGATCAAGACAATGCTATAAAGAAAAACAGGAGATAAACCAGCCAGCAGGTAACTGAGAGTTACAAAGGTTTTTGCTAGGAAGGTAATAAGCAGAGATGCTGCAGGGCAAGAAGCTCAGAACTAAAGCTATGAAAATGAGAGCTTGATGTGCCAATTACCTGATTCCAGGGCAAGCCTAATGGATTAATGAGTACTTAATCATTTTGATTTTTGGACCTGTTTGAGAAACTGATGAAAGCTTTGGACTTTCTATCCAGAGGAGAAAAAAAAGAAGTGTGTACAAACAATTCTGCTTGGAACTTCAAGGGATTCCCAAACCCCAGATTAAGAACCCCTGATTAAAGACTCTATGCGAGGCTGGACTCTGAAGGCCTTGATTGCCTGCAGAGTGCCTTAGCATTTATTCCATAGGCAATGGGGAGCCAACAAAGGTTTTTACTATCAGAGTTCCCAAGTGGTTATAGTTTTCCATCCTAAATGGGACCCAAGAAATCTGGATGTTTTTAACAGACTGAAAAAGAGATTGGGAAAAAAGCGCATAGATAATTGAACTCCTTGTTGGCCAAAAACATTTTCTACCAGATGCACTGTAGGGCTTCAAAGGATGCTGACGGCAGAATCCAGATGCACCTCTATGGATGCCATGGAGAGTCACTGCCACAGCCAAATGTTTTGGCTTCAGAGTTCCTGGAGCAGGATCCATGCTGAATGGAGCTGGAAACAAATGCAGTGCAAATCAGCAGTCCTTGTGAGTTCATATAGGAGGGCCGGGGTGAAGAAGTTTGTTGCAAAGTGCAAAGAGGAGGGGGAGAGGAAGAGAGAGAGAGAGAAGACAAAAGAATCCATTTGGAGGGCTAAACAGAGCTGGAAGGGCAAAGAAGAGAAAAAATGTGGATAAGGACCTGTCCAAAATATAACTGTAGGAAACAGAGGGTGATTTAAGAACAAATGAAAAAGATGGACATAGGGGAAAAATATAGTAACTGGACTTGAAGGATTTATAGTACTGTAAGGGAAAAATAAAAGTTAAATGATAGTTTTCTCTTCTCTGTGGATCAATTTAAATAACCACTATCATTTTTTCGAGTGTCTAGGGGAAACTGTATTCAATTTTACCATATACAGGGATCCTATCGGGAAGGTGTGAGCCTCATGTTAAGGGGAGTAAACTGAGACGTGGAAGAAACTTGCACAAGGCCACCAAGGAGTCTGAGAGAACAAGGTTTTGATCCCAGGTCTGTGACTGGGAGCCACATGCACTAGCTCCCTTGCCCCTCATCTGAGGGTTTGGGGTCTTAGACCAGATATAATTGAAGATAGACTCCAGGACCTAGTTACCAAAACAAGGTAACTAGACTTGTGGTCTGAGTGGATGGGCAGGAGGACGTTGCTGTGGCTGACCACCGTGATCATCTACCGGATGTCCTCTGCACTGTCGCTAGCCAAGTCACCTTGAGGGCATAACCACACTGCTCACTCAGAACAGAACCTGGAGAAATGGTAAACTCACAGTGCTAGAGGCTGACAGACCTCAGATTGGGTCGTCCAGGTTTCTGGAGTGGCCAGTCATGTGACAGAGGAGCGTGGTCCTGAGCTATGGAGTGAAAGTACAGATCCCACTCAGCCACCTACCATGTGGACAACTCACCGAGGGTTTTGGAGCCTGGTTTCTTCCTTGGTAAAACCAACCACCTGTTTTTCAAGGTTAATGTGATAGTTTTACAAAATAATAGGTGTGTTGTGTCTAGCACAGTGCCTGGCACAAACAAACTCTCAAAAACTAGCAACTTTCTAGTTGCCTTCCTTTATCCTTTCTTTACTCTTCTTTTCCATTGAATCACTTCATTTTATGATGCCTACAAACACCACCAAAGCCTGCTAGCACCCAGTTATAACTCTTCCCCCCCCCTTTCATCTCATTACATCTATCTTTTGTATCTGCTATAATTGGGAAACAAATTTGCTTGGAATTAATTGTACAACTTGCAAAACTCTTCCACTTCTGTCATGGAGCTAACCATGGATCTAGAAAGTGAGTAAACAGGAATCATTCCTCCTTTGCTACCTATGTTGTTCAGAGACTCAGAGAGTTGGTGTGATGTGCCCCATTCACACAACAAGTAACTTAGCATGTAAAGGCCAGCTGACTTAAAGAAACAGAGTCAAGAAATGGAGAGGTGCTGTCTTAGTCTGCTCAGATTGCTACTACAAAATGCCAAAGACTGGGTGATTTCAACAACTGAAATGTACTTGCATAGTTTGGAGACTGGGAAGATCACAGTGTTGGCTGCTTTGATTTCTGGAGAAAACGCTCCTCCTGGCTCGCAGAAAGTCACTTCTCACTGTGTCCTCACATGCCTGTCGTGGGGGGTTCTCTAATGTCTCTTCTCCAAAGGATACTAATCCTATTGGATCAGGGACCAATCCTTTATGTCCTCACTTAACCCTACCCTCTCTCCAAATACAGTTACATTAGGAAATGGGGCTTCAATATATGATGGGGTGATATGTTTGTACAGCAGTGATACAAACATTCAACTCCACACAGTTGCCTTGGGAAAGTTACTTGCCTTCTTTGGGCCTCTTGCTTCATCTTAAAGAAACAGAGTCATGACAGTTATTTGGGATAGCAATGTCCAAGACTCCTTCCTGCTCTGATATTCAAGGATTCCACTTCAACTCCAAGTGAGGTTATCTAGCAGAAATGTTTACTGACGCATGCGCAGTGTCTCTTCATTCTTTGATTTCAAGCTGCCTCACGGGGGAAAGTTGCATTTCCACTTTCAGTGAGTGTCCCCCAATAGAGCTCTTATTTATTTAGTCTATAAACATTTGGTAAGCACCTGCTGTTTGGCAAATACAATACTCAATACTGAGGATATACTTTTAGAAAAGTTAAAAAAAAATTACTTTCCAGTGTAGAGACAGACAAGTAAATAGACTATTTTCAAGGTGTCAGTCACAATGCTGTCGGCTGCAGATAATGGAAATGCAAAACCCAACTCAAAACATGAATTCACAACTACAGAGGTTTTATTATTTCATATAGCAAGAAGATCAAGATGGATTCTATGATCTGTGCCCTTCCAAATTCTTATTTTTAAATACTATCCCCCAAAGATGAGGGTCTTAGGAAGTGGGGTTTTGGGGAAGTGCTTAATGACGTGGGGATTGATACCTTATAAAAGAGGCTGTATAGAGACCCTAGGTCCTTTGACCATGTGAGAAGACAGCAAAATCCAGGAAAGGAGACTTTCCCAGACTTAACCATGCTGGTATCCGGACTTGGCCTTCTCAGCCTCCACAACTGTAAGCAATGACTTTCTTTTGTTCACAAGCTACCCAGTCTGTGGTACTTTGCTATAGAAGCCCAAATGGAGTAGAACAGAAGAACTCCTTCAAGAATGGCCTATGCAATGACTCAGTACTGTTACAAAAATTCAACTTTCCATTCGCAGAACATTGGCTTTGTCACATGCTGGTCTTTCATAGACATAACACCATAGTTCTAAAAACTCACACTGCAGGGTAAATGAAATTATCAGGCTCTTTTCGCCCTCCCACCATTAGCATCTATGACCCACACTTGTGATTTTGCATGCACCCTGGAATTATGGACACCTGGGCCCAGCGAGCACGGCGCATGCGTGTATGTAAATGGACACCTGTGCTGAGGGGCAAGAGGATATAAGAGCAGTGACACACTAAGGCAGAGGAGAGGAAACAGCCAGGGGGATGCTGAGAGAGAAAACTGGGCTGTCCCCTGATTCAACATTAAAAGCCGGTAAAAATCTACCGAAAGCTCTGAAATTTCTTCTCATCTGTGAGAACTACCCAGCCTGGGATGGTTGCAAAGCACACATGTAGAAAGAACATCACGCAGCAGAGGAAGAAGGCACATAGCTTCCTGTAGTTCTCTTTGTTAGGGAAAAAAAAAAAAAACATTTCCCAGAAGGCCTCATGAGACTTCTCCCCTCAGTCTGGCCATTACTGAGTAATACACCCATCCCTAAATCAATGACTGCCATGAAGGGATGGTCACGACTTACTCCTAGGGTTGGAATGGAGTCGTTTCTCCTGAGTCACATGGCAAAGAGGTGAGTAGATGAACAAATCAGAGTCTTGCAGCAAGAAGAGGGGACACAGTGCTGGGTGAGCACAGCGCCTCTGGCGCACAGTTCACTGTGTACGGAACTTGTAATAGCAGCAAGCCTGGGCTGCTAAGGGGGAGACGGGACCAGCTCCTAAGGCAGCCTGTGTGAGCCTGTGCTGAAAATAGACACAGTGTTTATTTTTTTTAATTTGTTCTTATTTGTTTATGCATACAAGAATGAGGGTGTAGGTCAGAGATGCAAGGAGTGAGAGGATTCACCAGAGACTGAGTGGGGAGCAGAACAGGCAGACTGATAGAAATACACTGCTGAGGGGAGCAGTGGGCCAGACAGGAGAGGTCTGCTGCACCATGTGGGAAGCTCCCTGGCTGGGGATCGAACTCAGGCTGTGATAGCTCAGTGGCTGGTAATAGCTTCATAGTGCTGAGACTTGAACCCCTGCACCATCAGGGAGGCCCAGATAGACACAGTTTTTGAAGTTAGACTTTTAGATGGAGTTTAAGGTAGAATCAGAAATGTGACTGCACTGGGTGAAGCAGTGATATTTACAGAATTTCTCATGTGGCTCTGGTGACCACCACTCTGCGGTGGTCATCCCTTGAAGCAGTGTTCAAACCAAGCCTCAAGGCAGGGGGAGAAAAACTATTCTAAGGGAGCTTGGGCCCCAGAAGGGACAGCAAAGGCCAACTCCCTAATCATGAAAGCAGAATGAGATTGAATAGATTGAATGTGCTGTGATGTTTATTTACATATTCATTCTTTGCCTGTACTACTGCATGAATGATAAATTATTTAGCCTTATATTACTTAAAATTAAAATATTCTGACTTCATAAATATATATGTAAATATTCCATTTTCTTCCAACTTTATAAGAATTGCCTTCACTCCCACTTTAGAGATCACAAATTGGCAGCATCAACATCACCTAGGATCTTGGTGGCGCGACAGGTCCACAGCATGCCCCAGACATATGGACGCAGAGTCTCTGTGGTTCAGGCAATCGGGTGTTTCAACAAACACTCCAGGTGAGTCTATGAGCAAGAAACTTTGAGAACCACTGATAGCTAAAGGCCGGGTGGCACTGGCTCTAGGAAGAGAACTGGGGGGACAGAAGCTCAATCACAGCTGAGTGGGGCAGGGAGAATTCTTAAACTCTGAAATACCGAAATTAACATTTTTAGATAAACAACTTTGAGGCAATAATAATCCTACTATTCAGAAATATAATGTTGTTATGATTGGTCCCTTGGTGTGAATTGCAAAAGTACTGATCTCTGTGAGATTCAAGAGATTCTACCTGGTTAGGGGGTCTATCTTATCTATTTTGCCCAGGGCTGAGGGTATCCTGGGTGTTCTATACTATAACCAGAAACATTCTGGGAGAGTCAAGACAATTCTGTCACCTCACCCAGACTCCATTATGACAGTGTTTGGTATCTTTAAGAAATCAACATCTTTTCTCTGCTCCTGGCAACTCTATAACCACTGCATAAGGCAACTGAAGACAGTGCACATAGTTCTAGATAGGAGACTTGGTTCTGGATGTCTTCTGTAACGGTGTGACATGTGACAAGTCAATTAATCTGACTCTTTGCTTCTCATTCACAAAAAGACAAAAAACAAAAACAAAAAAAACCCTGACGCCCACAGCTCACAGGATGATTGGCAAGGTCCTAGGAGTTAGTGTTATGAAGGGACTTTGCATGACCAAGTGGTAGAGGGATATAAGGAATGACCGCTTAATAGCACGGAAAGAGCACAGGCTTTTGGACAGTCACCAAAAGATTTTGGACAGTTTCAACCCAGCACCACATTTGGGCACATTATTTCTCCCTCTCTAAGATGATCTCCATCTATAAAATGGGGATTCAAATTACCTTTCCCATTGAGTATTGAGAAGATTAAAAAGAGATGGTGGTCGCTAAGAACCTGGCATATTTGAAACTCCTAAGTATTAGTTCCCTTCCCCGTGATTATAAGACATTCAAAGACTTAATGATAGTTTTTTGCAGTTAATGCAATGAATAGCATCATTATACTTGCTTCCTGAAGTGAAAAGCCACAATAACACTCCTCCCTGTTCACAGGGCCCCTTTGATGTGGCAGGGGGTGGGAAAGGATGTTACTTCCACTTGGTATAACCAAGCCAGAAAAGGTTGTCCAGTCCACATTCACAGAGTGGAGTGAGCTGCTGGCTTAAAGAAGCCTGGGGCTGAGTTTCACAGTAACCTTGACATCTGGGAATGCCAAATCCCAAACTTCTGTGCCTATTTAGTCATTCTTTCTGGAAATCATACCTAATGTGAAGAGATTCTTTTTTTCAAATCAACCCCCCAAACTGCAACAACAACAACAAAAATGTACAAGTCCTATAGGGAGAGAGAGGTATCTTTAGCTGAATGTGTCTTTTCATACAGGGACTTTGTAACATTTCATTTCTAAAGAATTTGATCCATTCACCAAGCATTTACTGAGCCAGATATCCCATGTTTCGAGCATCTACTTTGTGCCAGCCCTGGCACAGAAGAGATGTGAATAGTTTCTGCTTGGCAAGAGGCTCACAGACACAAATAGACACAGAGTTGCAATTGGGGTGAAAATATATCAGTAGAGGTAACTCCGAGATGGTGAAGGAAAAAAGGTTTCCAAACCCCACCCAGGGCAGTGCTGGAAGGGGGCAATGTACTGTAAATTAAGGTGCATACACGATTGACAGAAATTATCCTCAGCATTGTCCTCTCCTTGGCAAGTGGCCTCTTTCAGAGACTCTGAGAGTAAACTGAGGCCTAAGTGCCCTGTATAATATCAGGTTCTATCTTTAAAGGAAAAGGCATGTTGGCCTGTCTTCCTTCCAGATGGATCCGGTATGATAAGCAACTTTAGGCCACGCATGAGGTAGAAAACAAGAAGGCTGGCAGGGCCTTTCCTTCGTGGTCCATCATGCACAGCCACCCAAGCAGCAAGGACATTTATAAAACAAAACTTTGGACATCTATCTCACACCTCTATTATCGTTGGTCTCTGTTACATGCAGTTAGACCTACATGCTTTTACACCTGCTCTTATTGCAAATTATTCATCTGGAAGAAGTCTGGGTTTCTAAAAATGAAGTGACAAACATTACAAACAGCAGAGCTCTCCAAACACGAGCTGTTATGGGCTGATGAGTGATCGTCCAAAGGCCATCTGACCCCTGTGTGCACACTCCATTTCTTGCATGTCACCCAGAGGCCACAGAAGCCTGAATATGCAGTCTCTGGCTAGAAGGCCTGAACCCCAGCTTCTGTGGCTCTTCTCTCCCAGCAGGAGCTGCCAAGTTTCAAACCCAAAGCCCAGCACTGCCCAAGGCAGGAGAGATTGACCGCTCCTAAGCCACCTCCTAGGTCTCATCTTCAGTTATCTCTTGCCCACAGTTTGACTAGGATGCTTTCTTCCAGCTCCGTCAGGTTTTCTTCCTCAGATAGAGCTCCTGAATTCCTTACCCAAGTCTAAAATCTAGACCATGCACACCCAGGGAAAGGAACTCTGTTAATTCCTATTTCCATCCCCATCTAGCACAGGACCTAGCACAGCACAAACACGTGTTAAATGTTAAAAGGAGAAAGGTGAATGAATGATGTGATAAGTTCTACCAATCTCCTCTTTGGGACTTTTCATCTTCCCAAGCCTCAGTTCCAAAGGCTAGGACATGGTCAAGAAACATATCAACTTCAACTGGCCTGCACCTCTGGCTTCCCTTCTGCAGCTCAGCATGGACTCCCAGCACCTCATGCCACCTATTGGAGCAACCCCCTTCTGGCATTGAGCTTCATTTGCAGTCATGTTCACCTTTCCAACTGATTTGCCCAAACTGGGATTTGAAAACCCAAGGCTGGGAATAAGCCAGGTGGAGACTATGGAGTACAGACTATGGAGTACAGTCCGAATTGGACTCTCTCCTGAGAAAGAATGCACATGACGAAGATGTGTGGTCAAAAGTATCCAGTCCTACTCCTGAAGGGAGAAATGAAACACAGTACAAAAATTAGCAATGATGTTAGAAAATAAACCTAATTAGAAAATGAATAAATAAATATAAAATAAGGTTCTACTTCGGGGAAAAAGTATCAGATATTTATAATGAAGGATTTGTGGATGCCTTGGTGGTGGGTGTGGTGAGGGGACACATTTAAAGATGTGTGGTCCTATCTCTCTGCATCATATAGTGTTGTAAGTCAATGGTATTTGAATAAAAAACAAAATCAAGTCCAAGACAGTGGTCAGAAATTAAATATGAACTCTGAACTATGAAGTATGGTCCAAAAGAGTAGGCAGGACAGTGTGAGAGGCCCCAGAAGGCAGAGACTAAGTCTCTACTTGTAAAGGGCAAGGAATCTTTGATATGGTGTCTCCAGGAAGCCTGTCACCAGGAAGATCACCATGGAGGACTCGGAGTTAAGTGAGACCTGGCTGCCGGTGAGGACCATGACTTGCAGTCATGTTCTCTGGGGACCCTCTCAGTCTGCCATGAGAACCTTCCCACACTTGTCAGTTCAGGTCCTCCGAAAAGTAGATGTCAAGGTGGAATTAGAAGCACAAAAGATTTGTGGAAGACAATGCCTGTAAAATATAGGAGAAGAGGGAAGCAGAGGCAAGGCTCTGTGGCCTAGTTGACACCTGGGAGAGGAAAGGGGGTGAAAGAACATTGGGTAGAAAGCATCTGGGACTGTGGTGAGCTCTGAGCAAGTCTCCACCAGCCTGAGAGGAGCTTCACTGCAGAGACTGCCCATAGAGGAGCCCTGGGGGGGCCGAAATGGCATCCATTTTGTTCCCCCCGCACACATAGTAACTTGTTTCACAGTTCCCAAACTGACTCAGAAAAAATCGAGGTTCTAAGGCTTGAGATAATAGAAGCAACACTGTCCCAAAGAACCTTCTTCAATGATGGAAACCTTCCACTTCTGCCCTATCCTATATGATAGCTTGTAAATACATGTAGCTATTGACCACTTGGCATGTGACAAGCATGACTGAGGAACTGAATTTTTCATATAATTAAATTTAAATAATCATGTGTTTCTACCATATTAGTTAGCCAGACCTGAGATACAAAGTATTTCACTGAAAAAAAAAAAAAATGGAAGGTGAAAAGAACATGTTCAACACACACAAAAAAAGTTTTGAGTAGACATAAGACTTGACCCCAGTCTTTTTAAGTACAGACTTCTCTAAATCAACCACTTCCAAGTCAGGATATAGAATTTCAATTCTACTTCTGCTTAGAAACTTGGACCTTCCTAAGTTACTTCATACATTGAAAGGAACACAGATCTCATACTTTCACAAGTACTTAACAGCTATTTTCATGCCAAAAGATGTCTCTTTATGAGCAACCCCTTGTCCTTCATTCTTTCTTTTCTATGCAATTGGGTCTGATTCCTCTGGCCTTTCCCGCTTAAGAAGTTTACTGCTTTCTCTGGTTCCCAAATTCAGGCAGTCCTCTGTTGTTATTTAGACTGCCGTGACCTGCTCCCTGCACCATACCCAAGTGTGCTGCTTTTTGGGAGCTGAACATACCTTTCTCTGACCATGACTGCATCCTCTGTGTTAATCCTGCTAAAGCTCCTGCCAAACCCAGGGTCTTGGATCCCCTCTTGGGCCTTTTCTTCCTCCCTGATCTAATCCCACTTCATCACCTGCATCCCAGATGGGGAGACCACAAATCCCCAGGAAAGCATTCCTAGCAGAGGACATGTGATTGCTCCAAGGCTTGCTACTCATTCCAAGACCTAGAATCTGGCTGCTTCAGAGAGGACACATTTCCGTTAGGCCCTAGATGGGAGAACACTTTTCCTACAGCATCTGAAACAGAGAACTCCATGACAGCCAAAGATACCTCAGAGCAAATGATAACAAAAAGGGACGTTTAGAGCTTCTTAATCTTTCCCATCCTCGTCACTCTAAACACCCCTTCATTTGAGTAAAATTATTGTGATTTGTAAAACCCTGACAGACATTCTCCTCATGTGCTATCGCTCTTCCTTTACACTGGAATGCTCCAGCTACAAACATTTATTACATCCAGACCTCTCAGTTCTCTTTTCAACCTCTTCTGCCATTTTTTAAATTTAAAATGAGATAATTGGTAAATAAGGCAATCAGGCAAGATACAATGGAGAGCATACATTAGTCAGAGAAGTTTAGGACTGCTTGAAAATGAAAGCGTAACTGCAACTCCTTTTGATTCAGAGCTTGGCTTTTGCCCTGGGGAGTGCAGAAGGTCTGCTGGGTGGACCCCCTGGAGGTTTACTCTCCCCCTATACTAGACAATGTGACCAGTCACCAGATTTAATATGATAACTCCCATTTATTTACATCTTGGGGCACCAGGGACTGTGCTAGCAGCAGCTCTATTTTCAAAAGCTCCACAATATATGAAAATTCATCAGAGCCAGCTTTTTATTTGGTGTCTTTCAGATCTGGGGTATGCCACTAAAGGGCCATTTCTGGGGGCAGGAAACATAATCTATGGAGTCACAACTTAATTTGGTCACTCAAATCGGAACCATGTTGTACGTGAAAGGAAAGATATTTAATAATTATGCTGGAATAAGGAAGGAAACAAGAATTATTCCTGGCAGACCAGTCTTTGGTCACCTCATCTTCACTAGAGTCCTTGTTCATCTTACCCTCCAGTGGCCGGGGAGCCTTGGAGAGATGGGGGTGCTAACATCTGTCACCCCAGAAGTGTTGAGCACTGAGCGCTCATCCTTGGGAGCACCCTCGGGGCATGCTAACGAGGCTGGGGGAGGGGTGAGCGCAAGTCAAGCCAAGCAGCAGATAAAACTTGGGAGTGTGAACATTCAGTCTGCAGGGGCCACAGATCTGAGCAAGAAGATTGGGGAGTTATTCGGAAAGTCTAGTCCCATTGAATGGCATGCAACCAGGCGTCCTCGCCCACGGCTTTGGTCACCACTGGTCTCTGAGGACAGTGTGGGTACAGGTATGAGATGAGTTAAAGAGGTGCCAGAAAACACCCAGTTGCCTGCATGTCATGTCTTTCCCAGAGGCACTTTGTTCTAAAATGAGCCTTTATTATAAATGGCATCTAGGAAAAAATAAAAGGCCCTTAACCTTTACTGGTTCACTGAAGGTCCAGAGGTTAGACATCATTTATCTAGGAATGTAGAGGGCAAATGACTATAGCAAATGTGAGACCAATTTTTTATTTTTCTAGTTTCACTGAACAGTCTCTTGAGATTCTGTTGGTGTTAATATATATGCTCCTACTTTGAGGGCAGGTGACTGGGAGCATTCTAAATAATAAAAGTAAATAAATAATGCCAATACATCTTCAACTCTCAGGACTTCTGTCTCAGGCTGCTCCACACATATGAAGAAAATAGAATTATTTTTTAAGCATTTAAATATTGGCTTCAGACAGTTACATAAAGAGCACGTGACCCTCTGATGCCAGGCTTGTTCCTCACAGATATTCTTTTGTTTGTTTGTTTTCCCTGACCTCGGGCTTTTTTTTTAATTTTTTTATATATTTTTATTGTTATTTATGTCTTTTACATTTTGTATTCCCCTTGGGTAGCCCACCACCAATTCACCCGTGATCCATCTCCATGGTCCCTTGTGTTCTTTTCTACTCCATTTCGTGCCCTCACAGATATTCTTTGTGTGGTGCCATGTCTGTTGTCAGATATTTAAGGAGCACGTTCACGGAGAAAATAGAGCCATGTCCTTACATAACTCTTAGTCCACAAAGAGTGAAGAAGCTGAGACCCACAGACATAGCTAACGCCACACAGACAGATACTAGTACAGTGAGGACTGAAGCTTAGTTTTGTGCTTTACACATGGTAACTGGGTATGGTATTAATAAAGGCATGAGGCTTTGATGTCAATCAGACCTAAGTTGCTATCTTGATTCCATTTCTTCTAACTCTGGGACCTAAAATAAGGCCCTCTGTCATGGTTGTCTTAATATCTATTTCATAACACGGTTATCAAGAAAAAATGATATTATATAAATAAATTGTCAGTCATCCTGCCTAGGAGTCAGTATATCCCAGCATACTTATATAGCTGCAATCCCTATTTTTCTAGCTGAGACATTCCATACCCTATTGATCAGTAGGGCTCACTCAAATAATTGGAGTTGGAATTCCGTGATGGAATCCTCCATCCATGGTACATTCATAGGGGAATATATATTACAGTAATTCTCAAATTCTTTTGACATAAGAACCAGCTGATCAAGAGAATGAGAAGACAAAAAAACAGGGAGAAATATTTGCAAATGACATGTCTGATAAAGAACATTCATATTCAAAATATACAAAGAACCCTTAAAATTCAACACTAAAAAGATAATCTGATTAAAAAATAGACTAAACACCTGAAGTAGATTAAAGGAGATAGACAAATGGTCAATAAGCACATGAAGCAATGCACCACAAAATATGTCATAATATGGAAGGTAGGGAGTAAGCATATTTTGTGCATATTTAGTTTTTAGTGTATTTAATTTTGTAAGGAACTCACCTGACAGAGACATTGTAAATAATGGGTGAGCAATGTACAAGGAAGGTAATTGAATCTGTCCACACAAAAACCTGCATGTGGAATTTTATAGCAGCTTTATTTAAATTGCCCCAACTCAGAAGCAAACATGATGCCCTTCCATAGGTGAATGAACAAACTATGGTCCATATAGAACATGGAATATTATCGGCATTAATATTTCACAGCTGTGTAAAGTAGTGGAGGAATCTTAAATGCGTATTATCGAGTGAGAGAAGCCAATCTGAAAAGGCTGTACTCTCTAAGATTCCAACTAAACAACATTCTGAAAACAGCAAAACTATGAGGACGGTAATAAGATCAGTAGTTGCCAGTGAAAATGAATTGTAGAGCACAGAGGATTTTAAAGTAGTGAAAATACTCTGCATGACACCATTAAGGGTGGATATATGTCATTATATGTTTGTCCAGACTCACAGAATATACACACCAAGAGTGAACTCTAATGTAAACTATAGGTTCTAGGCAGTTGTGACGTGTACAGTAGATCTCAGAACAAGTGTACTGCTCTGCTGAGGGATGTTGACAAAGGGGGAGGCTGTGTATGTGTGGGTCAGGTGATAGATGGGATGTCTCTATGACTTTCTCTTAATTTTGTGGTGAAACTAAAGTTGTTCTAGAAAAAAAAACTTTAATAAAAAAAAAAAAACACAGAATTACCTGAGGCAGAATTGAAGACCAGGAATCTATGTTTTAATATGTATTCTTTCTTCACTTCCCTCTCTAACCTTCCCACTCCAATTTTAGTAGCAACTGGACTACAGAGCACTTTTGGGAAACTTAACAGAAAGGAGTCATTTTGAGGCACTATTCCAGTAGTTCCTAGTCTGCAGACTAGTCTGCAGACTAGTCTCCAGACTAGTAAGCTAGTCTGTGCTTTAGCATAAAATTTGGAGAAAATTCAAACAAAATTTAGGAGCCCCTTACCCCAAGAAACAATAATTTAGTGAGTGGGGTCTAGCTTCTGCTTTTTAATAAATTCATTGGTGATTCTGATGCTTATCCAGGTTTGGGAACTGCAGCTTTATCTATGTTGCAAGACTGTGGCCCTACCCACTCTGATTTCAGTGACTAATTTGCATCAAGTTGCCCAAAGCTGTCCTAAACTGGACATATTTTCCTATAAAAGTGGGAGGCTTTTGCTATCTGACATTCCAATTGGAGGCTTCCTTGCCTAAAGCTTTGCTCACAGATCTTCATAGTGACTTAGGTTTGCACAGTCAGTTGGGATTTGATGCTGGTCTTCATTTTTGTTTGCTTGTTTTTAAATAAACACAATGCATTGGTGATAGCAAATGTGTTGAATATGAATATCATGAAGGAAAAGGGAAAGAAAAAGGCATAATGGAGCTCACAGGTTGCAAACTTGGTGTTTTGTCATGGCAAGGAAAGGTAGAATCCATAATTTACGTAAGAGAAAAAGCTAGTGAGTCCATTTCATGGCTGGACCATTAAATGTAGGTCACCTTCCCTGGTGCCAAGCTGGAGCAGATCCATGGAGGCTAATAAAGACTAAAGCTTCTCAACATAAACATCTATCTTTGTTTATCTCTTACATATTTTCAACCTACTGATCATTGGTCTCTATAGTTCTCCCAATCTTAGAATCGTTTTTTAGTTTCCAAGTATACAGAGACTTCTTTTACTTACTACATCCAACTTTCCGCTCAGATCTAGACTACATGTGCCAAACTGCCAAGATTTTCAACTTTGAGTGAGAAATATCTTCCACAGCACTAAGCCTAACCATGCAGGCCAACTTCAGTTCATCAGGCTACGAGAGAAGCATTGAGCAATTTAATGGCATTCCAATAATATGCATAGATCGCAAAGACTGTGCAGATAACCAGCAGTGTATTCCAGAAATATACTGAAACTCACCATCACTACAAGCATTTTAGATTCGATGCTTAAATTCCCATTGTTGAAAACAATCAAGTGCTCTCTCTGCATGTGGATATTAAGTTGTTCAGAAAGTCTCATATTTGTATTAAACAGAATCCCAAGTATTAACTCTGCTTTGCAAGTATGCCTGTAAAAATATGAGGTGAAATCAATTTGCTGAAGATCACCAAACATGAAATTTCTGTCTTTGAAACGTACAAGTTAGTCCATTGTATTCTCCATGAGCAATGACAATCATTACCAAGGACAGCTGTTTTTATTTACACTATCTACCTTCAAAGTATATTTTTTTGGGTTTCTGTGAATATTAGCTCATCCTGAATGATCTCCATGTGTTAAGAAACTATTGCCAGAGGATCCTATCACTGAAAGTCATTTGCTTTTTTTTATTAGATCATTTTTAGTAAATCCTAAAAGAAATAATTATGAATAATGAGTTATTAAACACTTACTTTGTGCCTAAGGTAATAGATATGATATTAAATCAATGTATTTCTAATTCCCCTATATAGCTCACATTTTCTGATAGCCTTCTACCATTAAGGCTAAGCAAGAAAGATTAACCCAGGAAAGAGTGAAAAACCTACCAAAAAAATAAAAAAGGTCTTTTGTCAATGCAAAGAGTCCTTAATAAGTTCATGGCCTTAAAACCAGGATTTATGAGAAATTTTTTTCTAATTTTAAAAGTATATTCACTTCGTATATATCTATACATTTGTATGTACATATATACATATCCACACACATATATATACATGCAGACACAAATACACACCACATAATTATAGCACCTGACACAACAATTGTCATGCATGAAATGCTAGAAGTCTTTCTTTCAGAACTGTCCTAAAAACAGGCAGAATCATAGGTGTAAGAAGCGCATTGAAAGATGTGAAATATACTCATGCAAGGTGCATTAAAAATAGTAATGATGAACATTTATCATAATATTGCCTTGAGCCAGCCCCATAGGCCTGTATCTGTCTTCTTCACCTGATAGCAATTGCCTGCTGTTTCCTGTCATGAGTTTTGAATGATAGCCATGTTCTTCTCACAACTGTCAAATGAATCCTCCCAATGCCTGTCCAAACTTCATCCCTCCTTGATTGTAAAGGGAAGGAACTTCCACTAATTATTAATTTTATGTTTCAAGTACTGTACTATTTATAAATTGCTTGAATTATAAAACATTCATTGAACACCTATCATCTACCACGTACTGTGCCAAATAACTGGGAGATCCTTGCAAAGAAGCAAGACTAGTGTGGCTTCTGTCTTCTCAGAGTTTTATGAAACTGCATTTCATGCATTATGTCATTTGACTTCTTAGAGGGATCCCTTTTTACCATCCCCATGTCACAGAGTGAGAATATTAGGCTAAGCAAGGTCAAGCATTTGTTAAGTCTACACAAACCTGACACAGTTGGATCTGATGCAATTGACACTGGAGCCCAAGTAAAGTTTCTCTTTTTTTGTCAAATTGTATACTACTTTGGCTACTTTTACTGCAAGCTGACATAAAATTCTCAGTTCTTACCATTTCAAAGTCACGTAAAGACTGGGAACATGCAACAGGTAGTAAGCATACATCAGAGAAACAGTAAAGAGATTCAGCTTTATTATCTAGAACAGAATGTGCCTGAACCCATTTAGTTCTTCTCATATCTGTGCAGTGGGAGCTGCCTCCTCTCCTTTCTCAACTCCTCAGTCACTAATAAGGAAGAAGTACCATGGGGAGCAAATGTCTCAGTGCTTGGACTTCTCCAAGATATAGAATGACCAGCAGTCAAAGGACTACCTTCTCTAAATTGTCTTCAAAATCACATTGTTTTTGTAGTCCGTAAGGGTACAAATCTCCATGTATCTTCAACTTACTAATAAGTTCTCTCCTGAGTAAGATATTAAAGTTTATAAAATTCATTATCCTTAAACTAAAATTAGTTTATTACTAGAGTGTCCCAAGGATGTGGGTTTCATTTTCTACTAAGACTGACTGCCTCAAAATGTTCCCCTATGTTGCCCAGACCCTACCATAGATCAAGTAGAACATTGGATTTAAATTTGCAAGAAGGAAAATTTGTCCCCATTGCATCAACAGTATTGCTTTGATCATGATTTTATTTTTGTCATCCTTGTTTGTCACTGTCTTTTACTGTTACTTTAGCAACAATACCAATTTAACTTTTTGTGGATTGTTTGGATAAACATAGACTCTATAATGATGGATACGTGAACATTATGTTATGTAATGATCTAATACCAGAGTATGACATGGCACTTATTATGGTTCAAATATGCATCTCCCATACTTCACTGATAAAACAGATGTTTGCATAAATATATTTCTTAATGTATGATAACAGTTGATTATGCTTATAAATTTGAGCCATTCAATGTTTGACATAATAGGGTTCTGCTTCTGGAATGCTTGAATAAGCTTCAACTGAACTAGCCATAGTACAGACAACTATGGATTCTAATTAAAATATGAAGAAACAACTCCCTGAAGTTACTGGAGAGTTAAAAAAAAAAAAAAAAGAAAGAAAAGAATAGATTCTGGAAAGAAAAGAATAGCAGGTAAGTGACACTTTTTTGTATATATTTAACTCTGATGATGGCAGGTCACAGTTGCTACCAATAGACAAAATAAAACTCTGGTAGGTAACCTATCCTTTTTGTCCTGAAGAACTAGAGAGCAGAGTTTACTGTAACCATAGCTACTATGAAGTGAATGATGGGGGTTCAAAAAGGAGAGACTGAAAGTGTGAAAACTCAAATTATCTATATAGACTCTGTTCAAATCTCTGATTGACCCCTGAATCATGTATACAGGGAACAGGTTATCAGAAGCTAGTATAAGAATAATAGAACAAAATAGAATTAAATTTAAAAACTAAAATTTGAAGAACTTCTAAAAGGACAAATTTTTCAGTTTGAACCCTGGAAAGTTACCATTCTGTCAGACCAAAAATGAAGATTTTTCAAAGGAGTATACAGATTCCAGAATCTGTACAAAATAGTGGCAACAATGTCTAAGGCACAACACAAAATCATATAACATACAAAATAAAGAGGAAAAAAATGCATTCATTCTCAAGAGAAAAATGTAATAAACAGAAATCAATCCTATGATGATCCAGAAATTGCAACATGAAAGAATTTTAAGTAGTTATATAACTCTTCTCACTATGTAAGAGAAAAATATGCTTATAATCAATGAAAAAGTAGAAAAATCTGAGAACATTATTAGAAACGATGAGTAAAAAACAAAAAGAAATCCTAGAACCAAAAATACAACATATTAAATTTAAAATCTGACAGTATGGCTTAGTAGTAAAGTGGAAAATATAATGAAGTCAACTAATTTAAGTAGATGAATAAAAAATAAGCTAATCTGAAAAAGAAATAAATAGGAAATATGAAGAGCATTGGGCATATATTGGGCAATATCATATTGTGTAATATACATGTAATTAGAGTTATGGGAGGAGACAAAAGAAACAGAAAAAAAGACTTGAAAAAGTAATAATCAAAATTTCCCCAACTTTCATGAAAGACATACATTTACAGATTCAAGAAACTCAATAAAATCCACATAGAATAGAATGAGGGAAATCACACCAAAGTACATCACAGTGAACCAAAGCATACCATAGATAACCCAAGATGAGACAATCAAAAAACAACCAAGAAAAAGTACACATTGCATATAAGAGTGATTCAGATGATTTGTGACTTCTGAGGAGTGATAATAGAGGTCAGAAGACAGAAATTTTCAACACAAAATTCTAACCAAGAAAAAAAGGGGGGCCTCCCTGGTGGCGCAACAGGTAAAGCTCAGCACTATGAAGCCATCCAGAGCCATTGCAGCACAAGTTCAATACCCAGCCAGGGAGATTCCCGCATGGCACAGCAAAGATTCCCACATGGTGCAGCAGACCTTTTCTGCCTCGCCTGCTGTTCCCCCTCAGCAGTGTACTTCAGTCAATCTGCCTGTTCTGCTCCCAACTCTGCCTCTGAATCCTCTCACACCCCACACCTCTAGCCTACATCCCAGTTCTTACATGCATAAATAAGTGAATCTTTAAAAAAAAACCTTCAAGATTTCAAGATTGTAGATGAAATAAAGACATTTTCAGATAAAAGAAAACAAATAGTTTGCTGCTTTAAAATAATTTTTTTAATTACTTTAGATTGAAGGCAAACAAACGCAGAAAAAAGGAAAGAAAAATAACGAATGGTTTCACTTATAGGAGGAATATAGGGGAACCAAATAAGAGATCAGGAGGAGAAAATAACAACAACAACAAAAACTAACAAAAACTAAACAAAAGCTAGCAGGCAACCAGAAATGAGAGACATTCAGCGAGGGAGGGGGAGGATAAGGGTTGAAAACGGGGGGCTGGTGGGGGGAGAAAAGAGCACAAGGGACTATGGTGACGGTTAACGGTGAATCGGTGGTGGGTAACCTACGAGGAATACACTATAATGTAAAAGATATATATAAATAAATTTTAAAAAAAGAAATGAAGATCATTGGAAATGCTAAATGTGCAGGTGAAAATGAAAGATTCTTTTTGTCTTAATTCTTATATGACAATTTAAAGTAAAAATTATAAAACTGTCTCATGGGAATTATAGTATGAAAATTATAATATATAAAGTAATAATGACAATAGTAAAATGTTATTACTTTGCATGAAATGATATAATATCATTACTATTAAAATTAAGGGATATATTTTAATCCCTAGAGCAGTCACTAAAAAGATAATGCAGAAGTGTAACCAAAATACATACATGTATACAAATTAAAATTGAAGGATATTTTTGTTTAGTTAGAATTCTGGGTTGAAATTTTTTTCAGCAGTTTAAAGATGTTGGTATACTGTCTTCTAGCCTTCTGGTAAAATTGAATTCTAAATAATTAATCAAAGACTCCAAAAGAAAAATAAGAACAGAGGAGTAGAGGAACAAAATGTCATAAGAAACAAACAGAAAACAAATAACAAAGCTTCATATAATGGTTGAGTTATTTTTATGTCCTTAAACACTGTTCTATAATATTAAACCATGCATACAAGTTCATATTTTTCACTATAAATTAAATAACTCCATTTTATATATTCCTCCCCAATTATCGATTAACTTTAAAATCTTAGAGCACTGAAAATGGTAATTTAAAGGGAAGTGGTCCTGAGAGTTGTCGACCTAAGGATGCTCATATTAACCACTGGTGTAATTTTCAGATCCTACATTACTTTATCAACACTTTCTCCCATTTTGCTCCCCCAGTTTACCCATACTTCATCCTTTCCTAGTATGTTCCCCACCCTTGGATACACTCATCTCTCTTCTCTTAATATCTTGACTTAAATACCCCCCTAATGAATGGCCCTCTTATTTCCTCCACTTCATTCTTCCTTCAGCAGCCAGATCAACATGTTTTTTTAAGTTTCATTTATTCTACAAATATTTATTGAGTTAGTACTGTAGGCAATGAATTAATATTTATTGAGTTAGTACTATAGGCAATGAATTAATTCTAGGTGCATGGTACAGTGATGCACAAAAGAGATTCAGTTTTATTTGTTTTTCACAAGAACAATAGGAAATCACTAAAGTTATTGGAACAAGGAAATAACTTGATAATACTTGTGTTTATCAATGCTCTCTCTAAAAATGGTGTGGACAAGGAGAGTAGTGAATGCCCCAAAAAAAGGACAGGGCTGTTGATGTGATTCAGGAGTGATGTAAAGACTGCTTGTACATGGCTAAGACTAACAATGGAGATGTTTCTCCGATGGATCCAAGAATATTTTAGAAGAAAATTAACAGCATTGGGGCCTCCCTGTGGGTGCAGCAGGTTAAGTCGCAGCACTATGAAGCTATCAGCAGCCACTGCAGCACTAGTTCAATCCTCAGCCAGGAAGCTTCCCACATGGTGCAGCAGGCTTCTCCTGTCTTGCCAAGTGCTCCCCTCAGCAGTGTTTTTCAGTAGATCTGCTTGCTCTGCCCCCCAATCTGTCTCTGATGAATCCTCTCACCACCCCACACCTCTGGCCTGCACCCCAGCTCTTGTATACTAAATAAATAAATATTTTTTTTAAAAAAGAAAATTAACAGCATTGTCGATTAGTTGATTATAAGAAGTGAAGAAGAGGGGTGACTCACAAATGTTTCCTAGTTTTTTAATGGCACCCAGGTAAAGAGGGTGCAATTTGCTAAGGGATCCTGGCAAAAGTGAAGATGCTACATTCATTTTAGGAAAATTTAAATTCTCCAATTGGAGATATCAAGTAGATAATCTGTTTTATTCAAAGCACCAGTACACTGTATGTTGCAAAATAAATATTCAATATATATTTGCTAACTGACTAACTTGGAATCAGAAGAGAATAATCACTTATTAAGCAATGACTCACCCAGGCATTCTGGCAGACATTTTATCTGCATCATCTCATCTAATCCCACAGTAACAATTCAACTTTTTGTTGTGATTCTAGTTTTACAGATTAGGGAACAGACTCGAGAGATTAAGTAACAAAACAAGGAAATTGTAGAATCAAGATTAAAACTCAGATCTGCCTTTCACAGTCACCTTGTAAAGGCTTTATGCTTGCCAGCCTCCCTTCCCACCACATTTGCTTTATGGAAAATAAAGTAGTTTCTTCGGCTGGGTCTTCTACTCTCCTCTCTCCCCCATACTTATTTCTGCTCTCCCACTCAGGATGGAAACTTCACAATGAAGCTCAGCAATTTTTCCTTGGCTGCCACTTAAGAATAAGTGAAGGGAGGGGCCTCCCTGGTGGCGCAGTGGTTGAGCGCTGGGCTGTGGAGCTGTCAGCAGCGCACGATGCAAGGTCAACGCCCAGCCGGGGAGAGTCCCACATGGTGCGGCAGACCTCTCCTGCCTCGCCCGCTGCTCCTCTGCATGGTGTATTTCTTTTTTTTTTTAAGCTGATTCAATTATTTATTTATTTCTTCACATTGTATTTTTTTAAATATATATTTTTATTGTTATTTATGTCTTTTACATTTTGTATTCCCCTTGGGTAGCCCACCACCAATTCACCCGTGATCCATCTCCATGGTCCCTTGTGTTCTTTTCTATTCCATTTTGTGCCCTTTTCCTTCCCTCCC